>NW_026475899.1:0-53371 GCF_026875155.1 Cherax quadricarinatus
ATTTAAAAATTCAATTAATGCATCTGTGTCCTTTTGCCATTTTTTAAACCAAACCTTTTTCTTCTTAGTTGAAATATTGTTTGCATCTCATTTTCAAAAAATTTTTCAAACTACCTTATTTCCCTTTTGCAAAATGATCTTTTAAATTTGATTTTAATAATTTTATTTCTAGAATACGGGAGTAGTTTAGGTAATCATCCCTCAGTTTTGAGTCGATGTGGTCAGTCCTCAATAAATACAGCATAGTGCGGTTCATAAACCATTCTCTACTTTCCTGTCTGACACAATGACGCCCTTGTCAGTTTTTTTTTTTTATTTTTTTTTAAAACAGAGCAAATAAATAATGAAATATTATTTTTTTTTTATTACACACCGGCCGTTTCCCCCAAGGCAGGGGGGGCCCGAAAAAAAAAAAACTTTCACCAAATTCACCCCACCCACTGTCTTGCCAGAAGGTGCTTTACACTACAGTTTTTAACTGCAATTTTTAACCACCCCTCCTTCAGAGTGCAGGCACTGTACTTCCCATCTCCAGGAACTCAAGTCCGGCCTGCCGGTTTCCCTGAATCCCTTCATAAATGTTACTTTGCTCACACTCCAACAGCACGTCAAGTATTAAAAACCATTTGTCTCCATTCACTCCTATCAAACACGCTCACGCATGCCTGCGGGGAAGTCCAAGCCCTCGCACACAAAACCCCCTTTTAAACCCCTCCCTCCAACCCTTCCTAGGCCGACCCCTACCCCGCCTTCCTTCCACTACAGACTGATACACTCTTGAAGTCATTCTGTTTCGCTCCATTCTCTCTACATGTCCGAACCACCTCAACAACCCTTCCTCACCCCTCTGGACAACAGTTTTGGTAATCCCGACCTCCTCCTAACTTCCAAACTACGAATTCTCTTGCATTTATTCACACCACACATTGCCCTCAGACATGACATCTCCACTGCCTCCAGCCTTCTCCCGCTGCAACATTCATCACCCACGCTTCACACCCATATAAGAGCGTTGGTTTTAAAAAATATACTCTCATACATTCCCCTCTTTGCCTCCAAGGACAAAGTTCTTTGTCTCCACAGACTCCTAAGTGCACCCCTCACTCTTTTTCCCTCATCATTCTATGATTCACCTCCCTCTTTCATAGACCCATCCGCTGACACGTCACTCCCAAATATCTGAATACGTTCACCTCCTCCATACTCCCCTTTCCCCCCAATCTGATATTCAATCTTTCATCACCCAATCTTTTTGTTATCCTCATAACCTTACTCTTTCCTGTATTCACCTTTAATTTTTTCTTTTGCCCCACCCTCCCAAAATTTTCTCCCCCAATCTCTGCAACTTTTTTTCCCAGAATCCCCAGAGCACAGGTCATAAGCAAAAAACAGCTGTAAAAAAACTCCCACTTGTGGTGATTCTTTATCTTTTAACCCCACCCCTCTTAAAAAACCCTCGCTTTTAAATTCTTTACAACCCCATCTAAAATTTAATTAAACAACCCGGTGACATCAAAATCCTTGTCAAAGGGCCCTATTTTTACGGGGAAAAAACCCCCCTCTTCCTACTTTACCTAACTTGACCCTCACTATCCCCCGTAAAACTCTTCACTGCTTTAGTAAATACCCCTCCTAACCATACCCTTGCAACATCTGCCACTTTCCCCCCTATCCCCCCTGTCATACGTTTTTTAAAAAATCCATAAATGCCAAAAAAAGGGACCTTTTAACCTTAAAAAAAACCCTGTTCACTTATATGTTTCACTGTAAAAAACCTGGTCCACACCCCCCCTTTCCCTTTTTCCAAAGCCCCTTGTTCATCTGTTTACCCCTATTCTCCGTCTTCCCTTTTAAATTTCTTTAAATTTTAAAAACTCTACCTTTAACATTTTACCTTACTAGATATTACAAAACCTCTAGTACACAATCCGGTACTTTTTAAGAACACCATAATCGGGGCCCATTTAAAACCCATATACATAAACCCAAAACCAAAATAAAAACCCCCAAAACCCATTTACATAACCCACAACCATTAAAAAAACCCCACAACCAATTACATAAACCCAAAACCCATATACATAACCTAAAAACCTTTTTTTATAATAATCATTTTTGCCATTTACAGACACAGCTGACACTTTTTCCCCCCCCCCCCCCCGTTGTAAAGTCCCCTTTCAAAAATTAACTAATTAATTATCCTAATAAAAGGTTATACACTGACCCTCATCAAAACCAAAAGTTGGTATGCATAAACAAAAAAAAACAAAAAATTTACAGATTTAAAAACAGATAGGGAAAATTTAACATTCCAAATACCCCATACACGGGTAAAAAAGTAGAAGAATTTACACCACCAATATGATAAAAAATATTAATTTTAAACCATGAATAAAAACTTTTAAAAAACTTTGGGAAATATCGTGAATTTCCCACGTCAAAAGCAAGATAATACCCCAAAACATGCCAAAATTACGGTAAAATTTACTAGGCTAGTAAATTATTTAAAAAACCCCGGGGAAAAAAAAAATAAGACTAAAAGTAGTTAAAAGAATAAGGCGGGCGTAATGTGCCAGTCCCAAAAAAAGAACTGAAAATTATCTCAAAAAAATTTTGTTTTGATCCCAAAAGGGCCCAATCTAATTATTTAAAAACGGGGATCCAAAGGGGGCTCGGAAATCCGGGCTTTAAAGGGAAAATTTTTAAAACCCGTGAAAAAAACCCCACCCAGGCTTAAAATGAAAACCCGGGAAAAACCACACTTATATCTCACTAGAAAAAATTTTCTCGTGAAACTTTGGCCCAAACCTTTCCATCCCAAAATTTTCTAAATCCCTTCCCTCTACACACTACATCACTTCCAGTTTTAACCAAAAAAAACCCCCCCCCCTTTACATCCCCAAAAGGAGACCACCCCTTTTGGGTCCACCCTCGGGGACCCCGCCAAAGGGGGAACCCACAGTGAGATTCCTAAAAACCCTTTCCCGGGAAATTTTTTTCCAAAAAGGCCCCAAAAACCCAACTTATTCCTTAAATTTCGCCCTTTATAGAATCGGCCCCCAAACGCTTTTTACCCTTTTCCATTCCCCCCTTTTAACCCCCTCTTTCCCCCATGAAATGTCCAGAAAAACCACTATGAAATACATTAAAAGCCCTTCCAACATCCCTAGGCACCCCCCTTAAATTAGTATTTAAACCCCTTAAAAGCGGCAAACCCCCCCCCCCAACAGTCGGGAAAAACCCCCACCCAAAAAAGGGGGATCTCACCCCCCCCAAAGGGGAGGTAAAAAAAAAAACCACCAATGAAACCCCTTTTAAACATAAACCACAAAATTTGCCCAAAAAGCCTCTTCCAAAAACCCCATACTACGAAACCCACCTCCTTGGAAGCCAGAATCCCCTTGAAAAACCTTTTTACAAATTCTCTTACTCTAGCCGGTTTCCGAAGTTTAAAAAAAAATTTTTCCAAAAAACCCCCCAAAATCATACTTTGGATCCCACGGCTACCCCTTGCAAAATTTTCCTTGACCTTTCATTTCCCCTCCCCAAACCCTTTTTCATTTTGTTTTATCCACCTTTTTGCAATTGCCCCCCCCCCCAAAAAAAATTTCTCAAAATATCTTCAAAAACCCCCCAATTTCCCTTTCCCACCACTTTTTCGTGCCCCCTCCATAACTCTTCCCATTTTGGGACCCCCCTCACCCCCCCTTCCCTTTTATCCCTCCACTTGATTTTTACAGCCTTTACCCTCAGTCAAAAAGGGCAAAAAACCCTTTAAACCCCCCTTTTCCGAACATCCGTCATAACTACCCCCCTTATTTAAAACCTTTGCCCTCCCAAATCCCCCCAAAAACTTCACCCCCCTCCCCGGAAATTTTCCAAAATTTTTCTCGAAACCTTAAGGGAAAAATCGCCCCCCCCCCTTACCTTCTATAGACAAGGGGAATTTCCCACCACAAACCCCCCTGATTTTAAGGCTAAGCCCCGAAACTTAAACCCCCTAGTCTACTTAAAACCTTACCCGTGACAGATCCAAATTTTTACCCTTCTGCATGCCTGCACTTCCCCCAAAATACCATACCCCCACATACCTTATTCTGAAAAACCCCCCTGTCCACCCTAACCCTATCCCCAACCCCCCCCCCAACCCAAATTACCGACCTTTTTAACCTTGATTTCACCGTTTTAACTCTCTTTCCCGGTATTAATCCCCAAAACTGAATCCCCTTTTTCCCACCCTCCTTAACCTCCTTTAACCCCTTAGCAAAAACAGAAAGAAACATCCACATCCCCAAAACGATGCCCCCTTTGCACCCCCCTTCCATCCCTGATTTTTCTTTCCCCTTTCTAAAACAACTCAAAAAAGGTTTCCCTGCACCACGCAAAGAGCAGTGTGACATCGGACCCCTCCCTAAACCTCTCTCCATTGGTACACTTTCACCCAACCCCCCATTGCCCTGTCCCCTCACCTCTGCCCCATCATACAGGGTGTTCACCCACCTCATTTACCCCCTCCCAAAACCCCCAAAACCCCCTCTAAGAAAAACCCCTAAAAATTTTCTGCCACGAAATTTCTTTTAAGATTCCCCCAATCTAAACCTAGACCCCCCTCCCGTACATCCTCAAAAAAAAATCCAAAAAAAACCCATGCCCATCCCCTCCCCCTTTTTCCCCGGAAATTCCCAACGCCCCCTATGTAACACAAAACCCAACATTTTTCCTATTCTGTTCCCAAAAAAACCTTACCCAAAAATTTTTTGTAATCCGAGCACATTAACGTAATTCCCCAGGGTAATATTCAAAACCGGCTTTCCCTTTTTCCCTTTTTTGGGCACAAAAAACCTTTACCCCCTTCTTTTGTTTTCCCCCCATCCCCCCAAATACTTAACATAAAATTTCAAAACCCCCACCAACAATGCCGTACACCCCCCCAAGGATCCCTAAAAAAAATCGTTTGGTTTTCCGCCCATGCCTGGGGTTTACCCCTGGCAAAAATCCCAAAAACTGCCCCTCCACCCTCTCATTAAAAATACCCCGATTCTGTCACTGCCCCTGCCCCACTTAAAACCCCTTTAAAACCCCTTAAACCCCCAAAAGGTCCTCACCCACTCCCCCCCCAAAACCCTCCCCCAAATTCTCCCAAACCCAAAAATTCCCATCCCAAATAAAAATTTTCCATGGTGGATAGGGCCTTGCCCCTCCTAAAAAGCCCCCCCCCCCTGTACCTCCCCAAAAATAACCCCAAAAGGGGGTCTTCGCCTGCCCCCCCCTTAAAACCCCTCCTTAATAAAAAACCCCATGGCCTACCCCTTTCCCCTTTTAAGACTTTCCCCAAACCCCTGCCCAAAACTCGAATTCCCTAAAATTTTTCCCAATTGTAAATTTTTTCCCCCCAAACCTTTTTTCGAAAAATTTCCATTTTCCTAAACTCCCCCCCACCCTTTTCCTCTGCAAAACCATTTCATTTAACTGCCCCTCAAGAAAAATTTTGTAGGCCATACCCTCCACCTACCCAAATTCCCCTTTCCCCCGTACTTTAAAAAAATTCCCCCCCCCCCCCAACCCCTTACCCCTCTTTTCCCCCCTCCCCCCCAAATCCTTTTCCATTTTCCCAAAGTCCCCCCAAAGGTTTCCCCCTCTTCAAACCCGTAGGGTCACCTCTTCCTAAAAACCTCAATTTAATTTCCAAAACCCTCATAAACCCCAAAGGATGCCATCAACCCCCCAAATCTGCTAAAAACACACGATGTTTCAAAAAAAACCCACACGATAGCCCTCCCCCTTTCCCCCCACCTATCCCCTGTCTAACATAAACCCTTTTAACCCGGGGCCCTCATACCCCTACGAATAAAAGGGGTGCCCCAACTCCATATCCCCTATTTTCCCACCACTTTCTACCACTCCAACATCTCGCAAAACACCCCGCGGGAACACAAAAACCACAACCCCCCCCCTCGGAAACCCACTTCACCCTTCCTAATACAAAAATTTCCCAAAAATCCCCCACCAATCACCTTTAAAAAGAAGGAAAACCTCTCAGTGATTACCTAAAACCTCGCGTCCCAAAATCCCCCCTTTCCTTTAAAAGGTTACTAGTTCCCGGGGTTGTACACCCCTCCAAAACTAACCCCCTTGGCCCCCAAAACCCATACCCACAACCCCCTCCCCCCCCCCCCCCTCCTCCCCCCCAGGATACGAAAAGGAGGTCTCCTTTACCGCCCCCCACCCACCCCTCCTTTAAACCCTCAAAGCCACTTTGTAAACAACCAAAACCCTTTTCCCAAAAACAACCACACCCTTAACCCTAGGGTTATTTTTTTCCTGCAAAAAACAGACTCAATAAAAAATCCCCCAAAAAACCCCTCTAACCTACCCTCTTGACCTGGGTTTTTAAGCCCTTTTACTTAAAAGTTACACACCTAAATTTTTACAAAATGGCGGCTTCCCCCCCTGTGCCGCGGGGCTTACTTGGTCCTCCTTCATAGGTCTCGGTTCTTCTCTATAAACCCCTCTTTTCCTCCCCCTCCAACCCCCCCCCTGTCCCTTCCCCCCTAGCTTCCCCAATTGCCCCCCCCCTCCCCCCGGACTTCCCTTTGCTACCACAGCGGCCCACACTTCTTCCCAGGCCTCTGGCTGGTGGTAAAGGACCTCGTCCATGTTGTTTCCCCCCGCTGATCTTTTGGGGAGCCCCCTTTCACAACATTTCTTCTGAAACCCACATCTTCTTGAGGGACCCACCACCACATTCCCTCCTTTGGGCCCTCATCAAGTTTTTCCTTACCCTGCTTCTGTTCATCCATCCCCTTGTCATCACCTGACCTCAACCCACTTTTCCCACACCATGCTCCGACTTTTCCAAAAAAATCCTTCAGCCCACCCCCAAAACCCCGTCCGGAGCTGATCTGCTTTATCTAAGGCCCCTGTCGACAGCGATTTTCCCCCTCCCCCCCCTTTTCCCCACGGTAGTGTAAACACGTCTCCAAAACCACCTCTGCCCTGTGGGGGACCCCCTCACCCCTTTAAGGCCTTTTCCCCCGGTTTTCCCAAATTCCCACCCGTCATAACACCGGGGCTTTAATGGGCGTATCCACAGAACTGTCCCCTGACCCTGGGGCCCTGTCTCCTGGGGCATTGTGCCCCCATGTGCTCTAAGGACAAAAAAGGGACGTCTTTTTCCCTGGCCCCCCATTTGTGTACAAAAACCTTTTTTCTAAGGTTTTTGCAATGTAACATATGATGGTATCGGTTTTTCCCCAGGGGCAATTTTTTTAGTGTGAAGGATCCTTCCGGCATCCCCTCATAAGGGGGCCGTCCCTCCACATTCCCCTTCGCAGTGTACAGTCCCATAACCCCCTTAAAAACATCTTGTAGGCTGTAGGGTGTTGCCTCAAAGGGGACATTTCCTTTCCCTTTACCCAATAAAATACTTAGACACATATGCGGCCCTACTTCCACTGCCGTGTTTTATAAATAAACCGCCTTTTTTGGGAAATTTGTCGACGATGGTAAAATAGAAGTCAGCCCCCATGAAGTTCACGAGACCCTTGGGGCCCTACCATTCAGTGGGCCCCCCCATACAGCCCCTTCATTGGGGATGCCCTAAAACCCGGTTTCCCCGATAATGTTTGGGGAGGAGAAAATTTTTATTGTGGCGTTTTCTTTAAAAATCCTCAAAACCAAACTCAAAGCAGACAGTATTTATGCGCCGGTACAGTCGGTCCGCCATTTGGTGCTAATGCTGGGTTTTTCCCCCCCCCCGGGGGGCGGCAAAAAGAACCTGTAGAAGGTCCCCTCTCCCCCCAGGTCGAGGACGGGAAAAACTTGTTATTAAAAATTCCATATTGGGCACACAAATTTTTTAAATTATCAGGCTGACCCCGTATTATGCTTTTTTGAGTTTTCTTTGGGTTCTTGTGGTTTTTAATATGTAAATCTCTTCCCAAACCCCTGCATGCATTTTTTTAAAGGGACCAGCTTCTATTTTTTTTCTTTCCAGCGAGGTCACGGGTTGGGCAAGAAATTTTTTGATGTTGGGGGGTGACGTTGCTTCAAAAAAATGAAGGGGGGGCCCCACTTTATTTTAGGTTTTTTTTTTTTTTTTTTAAAAACTTTTAAAGGGACTTTTTCTACAAAAAGGAAGATGATTGATGGATTTTTATTTTCTGAATTTTCCATTTTTCTCAATATTTGTTTATTTTTTCGGTTTAAATTCTATGTTCCCCCGCCCAAATCTAAAATTGGGGAAATAGCTATATTCTTCAAAAATGTTATGTTAAAGCCCCCAAATACAATGTAGTAGAGGAGTCCCCCCCTTTCCCGGAAAAAAGGGGGGGGGCCTGACAACAGATTTGGGGTTTTCCCCTGGTTTTTCTGTGGGGGACTGAGTGCAAACTATAGGGCTGGGACGATTTGGAATACACCCAGCACAAAAAGGGACCAAGTCAAAAACAAATTGGAGCAAATTCTATGTTTGGGGCATCTATAAACACGGAATATCAGGGAAAAAGAATGTGGGGATGCAAATTTGAGCCCTCCCAAAATATGCCCGTGACCTCCTGTCTAAGGAAATTTTGTCGTACTAAACCCCTTGCAAAAAACTTCCCCCCTGAGATATGTCATTCTTCAGTTTTTTTTAAAAAAAAATGTTACAATACCAAAATTGCCTGCATACTATTTAAAAAAGGGGCAAGGAGGGACACACCCCGTACAACCCCACATAGTACTAGGTAATTTCGCAACACCCCCAAATTTTTTTAGTGGTAGGAAACGAAGAAAGAAAAAAGGGGGGAGATAACCAAAATTTAAACCACCCCCTTGGGGCCTTGTTGGGCTGGAGGGAAAAGCCCGTGGCGCCCCCGGAATCACGCTGTGATGCCAAAAACAAAATCACTCCCAAAAAACAGCAAAAAAACCCAAATTTTTATTTGTTTAAAACCAAACTTTAAAACATCCACCAAAAAAAACCTTTCATTAGTGGGCTTCTTGGGGGGTCAAAAGCAGTGTTTGCAGGGCCTTTACAGAGACCCCACCAAAAGATTACTTTTACAAATGAAATATGGATACCTGGATACAACCTTTTCAGATGCGACAGAAAAACAGGCAACAAGGGGGGTTGGGCCTGTATGTCAAAATCTCTCTCATTTGCACAAAGAAAATGAACACCCCAAATGATTATTCTGACAATAAAAATTTAGAAACCCAAAAAATTTGTCATTGTACTTTTATATAAGCCCCCTGGGTGCCCAAAATCCCCCAGTTTTAAAGAAATATCAAAAAATTTACCCCCTGTCTGGGAAAAATTTCCAGCCCCCTCCCCCAAAAATTTTTTGCTGCTTGGGCGACTTTAGTCTAAGACACACAAAATGGGGAAAAATATAGAAAATAATGTTTTTAGCAGAAATAACCCCGGAGGCAGTCAGATGAAAAAACACCCCACAAAAGGAATGCTGATTTCTGCAACAAACACACCCAAGTTTAGCCAAAAGTGGAAACCAACAAGACTGGAGAACACATGGACTTTATTTTTACAAAAAATTTGGGCCCGGGAAGGAACCTAACAAATCAAAACCAACAAATTTTGATAACATTTTAACGAAGTCCAGATTGCATGGACCCGCAGTCATGATCGGCAAAAATGCATACAGCTATGAGGGTTTTTTTTACCAAATTTTAACTTTAACAAGAAATTTTCATCTGGGATCAGGAAAACTATGAAAATTTAATGAAAAATGCTGGGGGATATCTTTAAAATTTCATGGGCCCTAAGCAAAGCCCTTTTAAAAGATCACCCCCCTGGTAGCTGAAGATGTTAAAAGGGATATTCCCGTAAGAAAAAAGGAAAAAAAAGGGAAAATTGGGGAGAAAAACGCTCCCTTACAGGGGAAAACGAAGAACCATTGGCTCCCCCAAGAAAAGCCCAGAAATTTTCAAATTTTCGGAAAGGGAAATGCCCAACCAGGGAAATGGGAAAAAATTGAGCAAATGTTAAAAGACTCATACAGGGTCCAGGAGGGGAAAAAAGGAGCTAAAGCGATTAGCAAAATTTAAAAAAATTTGAAATTTTTTTTTTATTTTGCCAATAACAGGGAAAAAAAACACTTTTTAGTATAGGGCCCTGCTCAGACAAAACGGATCCTCCCCAGGGCCCAAAAAATAAATGGCGAGATACTGAAATCGCAAAAATGGGCTCGGGGTTCAGGAGCCACTCAGTTTAAAAAATAGACAATCCAAAAAAATTTTTTCATGAAAACCCAAAACCCCCGCCAATGTATACCAAAAAATTTTGACATAAAACCCCAACTCCACTAAGGGCTTTTAGAAAGCCATCACGATATGCCCATGCACTCAGCTCCAGGCCCCGTCTCGTGGGAAATCGGTGTTCCCTTTTAAAATGCAAGAAACCCCTTTTCACCGGGGCCCCAAGTATGCTATGAAGGGAAAGGAAACTTAGAACAGGCGAGATTCCCCCATCCCCTATAAACAACAGAAAAAAGCCTCACTCCAAATTTAAAAAAATGGCAGCAAAAAACAAGTAGCTAAGAACTTTAGACCAAAAGCTTTAAAAAGTCCCCCCATCATTAAAAAACTTTTAAAAAGTTTTTTAAAAAGCAGGATAGGGAAAACCCCCCTGGACTCCCCAAAAAATTTCCCCAACCCGGGGGGTTTGGTTTTTGGCGGGGGCGCTCCTGCCTTTTCGAATGCTTGCCACTATGAATGGTCTTAGATGCACTGGGAAAAAAAAGAGAATGCAGATGTAGTGTACACAGATTTTTTCAAAAACCTTTAAAAAAGTGCGACCATGGTGTAAGAGCACACAAAATGCTGCTTTTTAAAAAAAAAAAAAAAAAAAAAGGGTAAATGGAAAAAAAGGGAGAAGGATCGTCTAAATTTCAACCAAACGCCACAAAGAGTAGTGGGAAACAGATTTAAAAACAGAAAGCTGCCATAGTGGAAAAAGCCTGTCCCACAAGGCCCCAGTACTCGCACCAAACCTGTTCCTTATTTTTCATATCAACAAAAAAAGAGAAGTAAACCACAGCACTGTACAATTTTTTTTCAGAGAAACTAGGATCTTTCAGAGATGTCATTCCCCTTTTAGGAAAACGGCAAAGCCCAAGAAATATAAACCAAGTTTTCCAAAAAGGGAAAAGAGAACAATATGTGTTTCAATGGGAAACAAATTCCAAAATACTCCGTTATGGAAAACGGGGGAAAAAAATAAAATGTGACTGAGTATACTACAAACTCTAATTACACAATAGAGCGGGAAAAATAAAGTGAAGGGGCCTAGGAGTGGGAAAGTCCGAAGACCTCACTTTCAAGGACCCCCAAAAATTGCCACTATCACATCTCTAGGAAAAATGATAGGGGGATAATTTAAACATTCAAGACAAAAAGGCTAAGCCAAAATATCCCCTTTTTAAAACAAATTAATCCCCCTTTTAGGCTGGAAACTGCTGTACATTAAAAATCCCCATTCAAGGGGAGGGGGGGGAAAATGCAGAAAAAAAAGAAAGTACAAAAGAACCTTTAAATTCACTGCAAGTTCCCCAAACACCTTAAACCCTGGGAGGCCTGGAAGCACTTGACTTGTTTTTCACTAGAGCGAGGCGAGAGAGAGATATCAAATCTACCCCCCCCGGGTTTTGGAGGGACTGGTTCCTAAAATGAACACGCTAAACACTCCCTAGAAAGCAAAAAACTGGGGAAGGGGATGGGAACATACCCCCCCCTTTAAAAATAGAGGGGGTTTACTGGCCCCTAAGAGAAAAAGCAAAAAAGTATCCTGGGGCCAAGAAATGCTCCCAAAAACCTCCCAAAGCAAAAAAAGGGGCATTACCTGGAGTTTACCCGGAGAAGTTCCGGGGGGCCCAAAGCCCCCGCCCGGGGGCCCCCGGGCTTTGACCAGGGTCCTGGTGGATCAGAGCCGATCAACCAGGCTGTTACTGCTGGGTTCACACAAACCAACGTACGAGCCCCAGCCCGGCTGATCAAGAACTGACTTTAGGTGCTTGTCCAGTGCCAGCTTGAATACTGCCAGGGGTCTGTTGGTAATCCCCCTTATGTGTGCTGGGAGGCAGTTGAACAGTCTCGGGCCCCTGACATTTATTGTATGGTCACTTAACGTGCTATTGACACCCCTGCTTTTCATTGGGGGGATGGTGCATCGTCTGCCAAGTCTTTTGCTTTCGTAGTGAGTGATTTTCGTGTGCAAGTTCGGTACTAGTCCCTCTAGGATTTTCCAGGTGTATATAATCATGTATCTCTCCCTCCTGCGTTCCAGGGAATACAGGTTTAGGAACCTCAAGCACTCCCAGTAATTGAGGCGTTTTATCTCCGTTATGCGCGCCGTGAAAGTTCTCTGTACATTTTCTAGGTCGGCAATTTCACCTGCCTTGAAAGGTGCTGTTAGTGTGCAGCAATATTCCAGCCTAGATAGAACAAGTGACCTGAAGAGTGTCATCATGGGTTTGGCCTCCCTAGTTTTGAAGGTTCTCATTATCCATCCTGTCATTTTTCTAGCAGATGCGATTGATACAATGTTATGGTCCTTGAAGGTGAGATCCTCCGACATGATCACTCCCAGGTCTTTGACGTTGGTGTTTCGCTCTATTTTGTGACCAGAATTTGTTTTGTACTAGTCGATGTTTCTGGTGTCTCATGTGGTGAGACATTACTATTCAATGTTTCTGCTCTCTCGTGCAGTGACTGAACCTTCTGAACTAAGGTGGAGTCTGACCATAACCTCAAACTACCTAACTCTCCAGTTTCTTTGAGTTGTTTTTGTGTCATTGAAAAACTTTTGGAAAGAGGAAGAGATGCTTTAATATTTCCCATTTTAAATTCTGAAGTATATTTCCTAACAGCTGGCTCTCTGGGATTGAGATGATACATACACTACTGGCACATGCTTAGATAAATTCACTTTGGGTAAAGTAGCAAGTCAATGTGAATTTACTCGAGGACTGGCTATGAAGTTCGGCTGATGCAGATGATATGAAGAGACAAATGCAACTGAAGAAAAGTGTGAATTGCCTGCATCTCTGTTACCTGGGGCCAAGCATGTATTTCGTTATTCTGAATGCTGACTGAACCATTAGGCTCTACCTTACCATTTCTCTCAGTGTCCACAACTCTCACTTCACGGTGGGAGTGTCTGAAGCATGTGATTGTAAATGATCTGAAGAACCTTTACTTGACAAATTAAATGAATCACTGTGAGTCATCATCATATACAAGGCGGTGCGAAGATACCCATCAGAGTCCGAGGGGTTCTATCTCAACCTCCTCTATGTGCAGTTGTCATCCATACTTCCTTCTGTTTTTCTCCACGCATCTTATTGTTGAACTCCTAATATCGCATCATGGTATTTTGAGCATATTCGGTTGGTTGAGGTAGTATACAGCCTTCATATCCATGAGGAAGTTGTACAGTTTCCGGCCACGTACAGGAATTGAAAACATCTTATCTTCTTCTTGTGGCTCAGTTTTGGGGTCGACTGCCCTAGGTTTCTTCCTGGTAGACCCCTGGTTGTCTTCAAAAGAGAACTGGACATGTACCTAAAGACGGTGCCGGATCAGCCGGGCTGTGGTTCGTACGTTGGATTGCGTGCGGCCAGCATGAACAGCCTCGTTGATCAGGCCCTGATATAACGGGAGGCCTGGTCGTGGACCGGGCCGCGGGGGCGTTGATCCCCGGAATGCCCTCCAGGTAGACTGCAAGTAGATTCTGAGCAAGTGAACCGTCATCTGAATAATCAGATACAGTTGCTGCTTATCATTTAACTACAATTTTGTGGTATACCAATACAATCCACTATTACAGCTATTGACTATCCATAATTCCTCCCTGGGTACTAGCCACAAATCTTAAGTCATTCACTTCTGAAATGTTTTGTGCCCCGTCTTTACTGTCATTACCTGGTACTCTGCCTTTACCGTCATTACCTTGTACTCTGCCTTTACTGTCATTACCTGGTACTCTGCCTTTACCATCATTACCTGGTACTCTGTCTTTACCATCATTACCTGGTACTCTGCCTTTACCGTCATTACCTGGTACTCTGTCTTTACCATCATTACCTGGTACTCTGTCTATACCATCATTACCTGGTACTCTGCCTTTACCATCATTACCTGGTACTCTGCCTTTACCATCATTACCTGGTACTCTGCCATTACCATCATTACCTGGTACTCTGCCTTTACTATCATTACATGGTACTCTGCCTTTACCATCATTACCTGGTACTCTGTCTTTACCATAATTACCTGGTCCTCTGCCTTTACCGTCATTATCTGGTACTCTGCCTTTACTGGTATTACCTGGTACTCTGCCTTTACTGTCATTACCTGGTACTCTGCCTTTACCGTCATTACCTGGTACCCTGCCTTTACCGTCATTACCTGGTACTCTGCCTTCACTGGTATTACCTGGTACTCTGCCTTTACCGTCATTACCTGGTACTCTGCCTTTACTGTCATTACCTGGTACCCTGCCTTTACCGGCATTGCCTGGTACTCTGCCTTTACCATCATTACCTGGCACTCTGCCTTTACTGCCATTACCTGGTACTCTGCCTTTACCGTCATTACCTGGTACTCTGCCTTTATCATCATTACCTGGTACTCTGCCTTTACTGCCATTACCTGGTACTCTGCCCTTACTGCCATTACCTGGTACTCTGCCTTGACCATCATTACCTGGTACTCTGCCTTGACCATCATTACCTGGTACTCTGCCTTTACCATCATTACCTGGTACTCTGCCTTTACCATCATTACCTGGTACTCTGCCTTTACCATCATTACCTGGTACTCTGTCTTTACCATCATTACCTGGTACTCTGCCTTTACCATCATTACCTGGTACTCTGCCTTTACCGTCATTACCTGTTACTCTGTCTTTACCATCATTACCTGGTACTCTGTCTTTACCATCATTACCTGGTACTCTGCCTTTACCGTCATTACCTGGTACTCTGCCTTTACCATCATTACCTGGTACTCTGCCTTCACTGGTATTACCTGGTACTCTGCCTTCACTGTCATTACTTTGTACTCTGCCTTTACTGTCATTACCTGGTACTCTGCCTTTACCGTCATTACCTGGTACTCTGCCTTTACCATCATTACCTGGTACTCTGCCTTCACTGGTATTACATGGTACTCTGCCTTCACTGTCATTACTTTGTACTCTGCCTTTACTGTCATTACCTGGTACTCTGCCTTTACCGTCATTACCTGGTACTCTGTCTTTACTGTCATTACCTGGTACTCTGCCTTGACTGTCATTACCTGGCACCCTGCCTTTACCGGCATTACCTGGTACTCTGCCTTTACCATCATTACCTGGTACTCTGCCTTTACTGCCATTACCTGGTACTCTGCCTTTGCCATCATTACCTGGTACTCTGCCTTGACCATCATTACCTGGTACTCTGTCTTTACCATCATTACCTGGTACTGTCTTTACCATCATTACCTCGTACTCTGCCTTTACCGTCATTACCTGGTACTCTGTCTTTACCATCATTACCTGGTACTCTGCCTTTACTGCCATTACCTGGTACTCTGTCTTTACTGCCATTACCTGGTACTCTGCCTTTGCCATCATTACCTGGTACTCTGCCTTGACCATCATTACCTGGTACTCTGCCTTTACCATCATTACCTGGTACTCTGCCTATACCATCATTACCTGGTACTCTGCCTTTACCGTCAATACCTGGTACTCTGTCTTTACCATCATTACCTGGTACTCTGTCTATACCATCATTACCTGGTACTCTGCCTTTACCATCATTACCTGGTACTCTGCCTTTACCATCATTACCTGGTACTCTGCCATTACCATCATTACCTGGTACTCTGTCTTTACCATAATTACCTGGTCCTCTGCCTTTACCGTCATTATCTGGTACTCTGCCTTTACTGGTATTACCTGGTACTCTGCCTTTACTGTCATTACCTGGTACTCTGCCTTTACCGTCATTACCTGGTACCCTGCCTTTACCGTCATTACCTGGTACTCTGCCTTCACTGCCATTACCTGGTACTCTGCCTTTACCGTCATTACCTGGTACTCTGCCTTTACCGTCATTACCTGGTACTCTGCCTTCACTGGTATTACCTGGTACTCTGCCTTTACCGTCATTACCTGGTACTCTGCCTTTACTGCCATTACCTGGTACTCTGCCTTTACTGCCATTACCTGGTACTCTGCCTTGACCATCATTACCTGGTACTCTGCCTTGACCATCATTACCTGGTACTCTGCCTTTACCATCATTACCTGGTACTCTGCCTTTACCATCATTACCTGGTACTCTGCCTTTACCATCATTACCTGGTACTCTCTTTACCATCATTACCTGGTACCCTGTCTTTACCATCATTACCTGGTACTCTGCCTTTACCATCATTACCTGTTACTCTGTCTTTACCATCTTTACCTGGTACTTTGTCTTTACCATCATTACCTGGTACTCTGCCTTTACCGTCATTACCTGGTACTCTGCCTTTACCATCATTACCTGGTACTCTGCCTTCACTGGTATTACCTGGTACTCTGCCTTCACTGTCATTACTTTGTACTCTGCCTTTACTGTCATTACCTGGTACTCTGCCTTTACCGTCATTACCTGGTACTCTGTCTTTACTGTCATTACCTGGTACTCTGCCTTGACTGTCATTACCTGGCACCCTGCCTTTACTGGCATTACCTGGTACTCTGCCTTTACCATCATTACCTGGTACTCTGCCTTTACTGCCATTACCTGGTACTCTGTCTTTGCCATCATTACCTGGTACTCTGCCTTGACCATCATTACCTGGTACTCTGCCTTTACCATCATTACCTGGTACTCTGCCTTTACCATCATTACCTGGTACTCTGTCTTTACCATCATTACCTGGTACTGTCTTTACCATCATTACCTGGTACTCTGTCTTTACCATCATTACCTGGTACTCTGCCTTTGCCATCATTACCTGGTACTCTGCCTTGACCATCACTACCTGGTACTCTGCCTTTACCATCATTACCTGGTACTCTGCCATTACCATCATTACCTGGTACTCTGCCATTACCATCATTACATGGTACTCTGCCTTTACCATCATTACCTGGTACTCTGTCTTTACCATAATTACCTGGTCCTCTGCCTTTACCGTCATTATCTGGTACTCTGCCTTTACTGGTATTACCTGGTACTCTGCCTTTACCGTCATTACCTGGTACCCTGCCTTTACCGTCATTACCTGGTACTCTGCCTTCACTGGTATTACCTGGTACTCTGCCTTTACCGTCATTACCTGGTACTCTGCCTTTACTGTCATTACCTGGTACTCTGCCTTTACTGTCATTACCTGGTACCCTGCCTTTACCGGCATTGCCTGGTACTCTGCCTTTACCATCATTACCTGGCACTCTACCTTTACTGCCATTACCTGGTACTCTGCCTTTACCGTCATTACCTGGTACTCTGCCTTTATCATCATTACCTGGTACTCTGCCTTTACTGCCATTACCTGGTACTCTGCCTTTACTGCCATTACCTGGTACTCTGCCTTGACCGTCATTACCTGGTACTCTGCCTTGACCATCATTACCTGGTACTCTGCCTTTACCATCATTACCTGGTACTCTGCCTTTACCATCATTACCTGGTACTCTGCCTTTACTGCCAGTACCTGGAACTCTGCCTTTGCCATCATTACCTGGTACTCTGCCTTTACCATCATTACCTGGTACTCTGTCCTTACTGTCATTACCTGGTACTCTGCCTTTACCGTCATTACCTGGTACTCTGCCTTTACCATCATTACCTGGTACTCTGCCTTCACTGGTATTACCTGGTACTCTGCCTTCACTGTCATTACTTTGTACTCTGCCTTTACTGTCATTACCTGGTACTCTGCCTTTACCGTCATTACCTGGTACTCTGTCTTTACTGTCATTACCTGGTACTCTGCCTTGACTGTCATTAACTGGCACCCTGCCTTTACCGGCATTACCTGGTACTCTGCCTTTACCATCATTACCTGGTACTCTGCCTTCACTGGTATTACCTGGTACTCTGCCTTCACTGTCATTACTTTGTACTCTGCCTTTACTGTCATTACCTGGTACTCTGCCTTTACCGTCATTACCTGGTACTCTGCCTTTACCGTCATTACCTGGTACTCTGCCTTGACTGTCATTAACTGGCACCCTGCCTTTACCGGCATTACCTGGTACTCTGCCTTTACCATCATTACCTGGTACTCTGCCTTTACCATCATTACCTGGTACTCTACCTTTACCATCATTACCTTGTACTCTGCCTTTACCGTCATTACCTCGTACTCTGTCTTTACCATCATTACCTGGTACTGTCTTTACCATCATTACCTGGTACTCTGCCTTTACCATCATTACCTGGTACTCTGCCTTTACCATCATTACCTGGTACTCTGCCTTTACCATCATTACCTGGTACTCTGCCTTTACCATCATTACGTGGTACTCTGCCTTTACCGTCATTACCTGGTACTCTGTCTTTACTGGCATTACCTGGTACTCTGTCTTTACTGGCATTACCTGGTACTCTGCCTTTACCGTCATTACCTGGTACTCTGCCTTTATCATCATTACCTGGTACTCTGCCTTTACTGGCATTACCTGGTACTCTGCCTTTGCCATCATTACCTGGTACTCTGCCTTTACCATCATTACCTGGTACTCTGCCTTTACCATCATTACCTGATACTCTGCCTTTACCATCATTACTGGTACTCTGTTCATACCATCATTACCTGGTACTCTGTCTTTTACCATCATTACCTGGTACTCTGTCTTTACCATCATTACCTGGTACTCTGCCTTTACCATCATTACCTGGTACTCTGCCTTTACCATCATTACCTGGTACTCTGCCTTTACCATCAATACCTGGTACTCTGCCTTTACCATCATTACCTGGTACTCTGCCTTTACCATCATTACCTGGTACTGTCTTTACCATCATTACCTGGTACTCTGCCTTTACCATCATTACCTGGTACTCTGCCTTTACCATCATTTCCTGGTACTCTGCCTTTACCGTCATTACCTGGTACTCTGCCTTTACCATCATTACCTGGTACCCTGCCTTTACCGTCATTACCTGGTACTCTGCCTTTACCGTCATTACCTGGTACTCTGCCTTTACCGTCATTACCTGATACTCTGCCTTTACCGTCATTACCTGGTACTCTGCCTTTACCATCATTACCTGGTACTCTGCCTTTACCGTCATTGCCTGGTACTCTGCCTTTACCGTCATTACCTGGTACTCTGCCTTCACTGGTATTACCTGGTACTCTGCCTTCACTATCATTACTTGGTACTCTGCCTTTACTGTCATTACCT
The DNA here is from genome assembly GCF_026875155.1 of Cherax quadricarinatus. Lineage (NCBI taxonomy): Eukaryota > Metazoa > Arthropoda > Malacostraca > Decapoda > Parastacidae > Cherax > Cherax quadricarinatus. Next base: position 19,394 of record NW_026475899.1, read on the forward strand.
GGTACTCTGCCTTTACCGTCATTACCTGGTACCCTGCCTTTACCGGCATTGCCTGGTACTCTGCCTTTACCGTCATTACCTGGTACTCTGCCTTTACCGTCATTACCTGGTACTCTGCCTTTACCGTCATTACCTGGTACTCTGCCTTTACCGTCGTTACCTGGTACTCTGCCTTTATCATTACCTGGTTCTCTGCCTTTACTGGCATTACCTGGTACTCTGCCTTTGCCATCATTACCTGGTACTCTGCCTTTACCATCATTACCTGGTACTCTGCCTTTACCATCATTACCTGGTACTCTGCCTTTACCATCATTACCTGGTACTCTGCCTTTACCATCATTACCTGGTACTCTGTCTTTACCATCATTACCTGGTACTCTGTCTTTACCATCATTACCTGGTACTCTGCCTTTACCATCATTACCTGGTACTCTGTCGTTACCATCATTACCTGGTACTCTGCCTTTGCCATCGTTACCTGGTACTCTGTCTTTACCATCATTACCTGGTCCTCTGTCTTTACCATCATTACCTGGTACTCTGCCTTTACCATCATTACCTGGTACTCTGCCTTTACCATCATTACCTGGTACTCTGCCTTTACCATCATTACCTTGTACTCTGCCTTTACCGTCATTACCTCGTACTCTGTCTTTACCATCATTACCTGGTACTGTCTTTACCATCATTACCTGGTACTCTGCCTTTACCATCATTACCTGGTACTCTGCCTTTACCATCATTACCTGTTACTCTGCCTTTACCATCATTACCTGGTACTCTGCCTTTACCATCATTACGTGGTACTCTGCCTTTACCGTCATTACCTGGTACTCTGTCTTTACTGGCATTACCTGGTACTCTGTCTTTACTGGCATTACCTGGTACTCTGCCTTTACCGTCATTACCTGGTACTCTGCCTTTATCATCATTACCTGGTACTCTGCCTTTACTGGCATTACCTGGTACTCTGCCTTTGCCATCATTACCTGGTACTCTGCCTTTACCATCATTACCTGGTACTCTGCCTTTACCATCATTACCTGATACTCTGCCTTTACCATCATTACCTGGTACTCTGTCTTTACCATCATTACCTGGTACTCTGTCTTTACCATCATTACCTGGTACTCTGTCTTTACCATCATTACCTGGTACTCTGCCTTTACCATCATTACCTGGTACTCTGCCTTTACCATCATTACCTGGTACTCTGCCTTTACCATCAATACCTGGTACTCTGCCTTTACCATCATTACCTGGTACTCTGCCTTTACCATCATTACCTGGTACTGTCTTTACCATCATTACCTGGTACTCTGCCTTTACCATCATTACCTGGTACTCTGCCTTTACCATCATTTCCTGGTACTCTGCCTTTACCGTCATTACCTGGTACTCTGCCTTTACCATCATTACCTGGTACCCTGCCTTTACCGTCATTACCTGGTACTCTGCCTTTACCGTCATTACCTGGTACTCTGATTTTACCGTCATTACCTGGTACTCTGCCTTTACCGTCATTACCTGGTACTCTGCCTTTACCATCATTACCTGGTACTCTGCCTTTACCGTCATTGCCTGGGTACTCTGCCTTTTACCGTCATTACCTGGTACTCTGCCTTCACTGGTATTACCTGGTACTCTGCCTTCACTATCATTACTTGGTACTCTGCCTTTACTGTCATTACCTGGTACTCTGCCTTTACCGTCATTACCTGGTACCCTGCCTTTACCGGCATTGCCTGGTACTCTGCCTTTACCGTCATTACCTGGTACTCTGCCTTTACCGTCATTACCTGGTACTCTGCCTTTACCAGTCATTACCTGGTACTCTGCCTTTACCGTCATTACCTGGTACTCTGCCTTTATCATCATTACCTGGTTCTCTGCCTTTACTGGCATTACCTGGTACTCTGCCTTTGCCATCATTACCTGGTACTCTGCCTTTACCATCATTACCTGGTACTCTGCCTTTACCATCATTACCTGGTACTCTGTCTTTACCATCATTACCTGGTACTCTGCCTTTACCATCATTACCTGGTACTCTGTCTTTACCATCATTACCTGGTACTCTGTCTTTACCATCATTACCTGGTACTCTGCCTTTACCATCATTACCTGGTACTCTGTCGTTACCATCATTACCTGGTGCTCTGCCTTTGCCATCGTTACCTGGTACTCTGTCTTTACCATCATTACCTGGTCCTCTGTCTTTACCATCATTACCTGGTACTCTGCCTTTACCATCATTACCTGGTACTCTGCCTTTACCATCATTACCTGGTACTCTGTCTTTACCATCATTACCTGGTACTCTGCCTTTACCATCATTACCTGGTACTCTGCCTTTACCATCATTACCTGGTACTCTGTCTTTACCATCATTACCTGGTCCTCTGTCTTTACCATCATTACCTGGTACTCTGCCTTTACCATCATTACCTGGTACTCTGCCTTTACCATCATTACCTGGTACTCTGCCTTTACCATCATTACCTGGTACTCTGTCTTTACCATCATTACCTGGTACTCTGCCTTTACCATCATTACCTGGTACTCTGTCTTTACCATCATTACCTGGTCCTCTGTCTTTACCATCATTACCTGGTACTCTGCCTTTACCATCATTACCTGGTACTCTGCCTTTACCATCAATACCTGGTACTCTGCCTTTACCATCATTACCTGGTACTCTGTCTTTACCATCATTACCTGGTACTCTGCCTTTACCATCATTACCTGGTACTCTGCCTTTACCATCATTACCTGGTACTCTGCCTTTACCATCATTACCTGGTACTCTGCCTTTACCATCATTACCTGGTACTCTGCCTTTACCATCATTACCTGGTACTCTGCCTTTACCATCATTACCTGGTACTCATGCCTTTACCATCATTACCTGGTACTCTGCCTTTACCATCATTACCTGGTACTCTGCCTTTACCATCATTACCTGGTACTCTGCCTTTACCATCATTACCTGGTACTCTGCCTTTACCATCATTACCTGGTACTCTGCCTTTTACCATCATTACCTGGTACTCTGCCTTACCATCATTACCTGGTACTCTGCCTTTACCATCATTACCTGGTACTCTGCCTTTACCATCATTACCTGGTACTTCTGCCTTTACCATCATTACCTGGTACTCTGCCTTTACCATCATTACCTGGTACTCTGCCTTTACCGTCATTACCTGGTACTCTGCCTTTACCATCATTACCTGGTACTCTGCCTTTACCATCATTACCTGGTACTCTGCCTTTACCATCATTACCTGGTACTCTGCCTTTACCATCATTACCTGGTACTCTGCCTTTACCATCATTACCTGGTACTCTGCCTTTACCATCATTACCTGGTACTCTGGTAAAGTCAGCAACGCATCAATCTACACTGAAGCTTCGAGGAGTAAGAAAATAAATCGAAAAATATGGAAAATAAGTTTTGCTTACGGAAAGATAGTTTAAGAATCTGGCAACATTTTGGTGAAAATCCCGTTGTAGTGCGATGTTTCTGCAGTAAATTATTGCTATTTAAACATTGTAGTGCGATGTTTCTACAGTAAATTATTGCTATTTAAACATTGTAGTGCGATGTTTCTTACAGTAAATTATTGCTATTTAAACATTGTAGTGCGATTGTTTCTACAGTAAATTATTGCTATTTAAACATTGTAGTGCGATGTTTCTACAGTAAATTATTGCTATTTAAACATTGTAGTGCGATGTTTCTACAGTAAATTATTGCTATTTAAACATTGTAGTGCGATGTTTCTACAGTAAATTATAGCTATTTAAACATTGTAGTGCGATGTTTCTACAGTAAATTATTCCTATTTAAACATTGTAGTGCGATGTTTCTACAGTAAATTATTGCTATTTAAACATTGTAGTGCGATGTTTCTACAGTAAATTATTGCTATTTAAACATTGTAGTGCGATGTTTCTACAGTAAATTATTGCTATTTAAACATTGTAGTGCGATGTTTCTACAGTAAATTATTTGCTATTTAAACATTGTAGTGCGATGTTTCTACAGTAAATTATTCCTATTTAAACATTGTAGTGCGATGTTTCTACAGTAAATTATTGCTATTTAAACATTGTAGTGCGATGTTTCTACAGTAAATTATAGCTATTTAAACATTGTAGTGCGATGTTTCTACAGTAAATTATAGCTATTTAAACATTGTAGTGCGATGTTTCTGCAGTAAATTATTGCTATTTAAACATTGTAGTGCGATGTTTCTACAGTAAATTATAGCTATTTAAACATTGTAGTGCGATGTTTCTACAGTAAATTATAGCTATTTAAACTTTGTAGTGCGATGTTTCTACAGTAAATTATAGCTATTTAAACATTGTAGTGCGATGTTTCTGCAGTAAATTATTGCTATTTAAACATTGTAGTGCGATGTTTCTACAGTAAATTATAGCTATTTAAACATTGTAGTGCGATGTTTCTACAGTAAATTATAGCTATTTAAACATTGTAGTGCGATGTTTCTGCAGTAAATTATTGCTATTTAAACATTGTAGTGCGATGTTTCTGCAGTAAATTATTGCTATTTAAACATTTCTTGTGATGACTCCAAGTAAATGTATCTGTCAACGTTAGGTGAATTTTTAGAATTTTTTTACTATTTTTCATTCTAATGCACTAAATTTACCACTGTACATGATTACAGTGTGGGAGGAGCTATAGCACAGTAGGAGGAGTCTGTAGGAGAGGCAGAGAAGAATTTGCTTCGTCAGGGGTCTGGTCATCGGCCACAAAAGTCTTGTACTTACGCTGTTATTAGTAATAAACTTCATCTGCCTATAACTATTATTCATAAATAATAGCAGACATAAGATAAATAACATAAAGCATAATAAAGACAGCCAAAATAATATTTGCCCTGTATCACTCATTTATCTCACCTATGGAATTTGCGCATGAGACTCAACAACAATAAACCATCTAAGACCACTAATAACCCAGCAAAAGTCTGAAGATTGAGACACTTATGCAGCATATGGGAATCTTTATTCAGGAAACGTTTCGCCACACAGTGGCTTCATCAATCCAATACAAAGTAGAAAGGCGTAAGGAGAGGAGGAGTTTGAGGTAATCAGTCCCTCAGCCTGGAGTCGATGTGTTCAGTCCATCAATCTTGTAGAATGTACAGCATAGGGCCGTAGACGTGGCTTATATACTGTAGTGAGGTGAGGCGAAGCAGGAGGAGGTGGGGTCATAGTGGTACCATCCACTAGTCGAAGTAGGTCTTCGTCCAAAGGTTGAACAAGTGTTGAAGAATTCTTTGTAACAAGATCCCATGATGCTGCAGTGTCTGACAGTTGTGATGAATGGTTTGAAAAACCGACAAGTTGAAGATTGAGACGGCCCTATGCTGTACATTCTACAAGACTGATGGACTGAACACATCGACTCAAGGCTGAGGGACTGATTACCTCAAATTCCTCCTCTCCTTACGCCTTTCTACTTTGTATTGGACTGATGAAGCTACTGTGTGGCGAAACGTTTCCTGAATAAAGATTCCCATATGTTGCATAAGTGTCTCAATCTTCAACTTGTCGGTTTTTCAAAACATTCATCACAGAGAATGACAATGTTTGACAGACAGAACCCACCTAAGTAGGAGACAAGAACAAAAATACAGAAATGGTGAAGAGGTTAAAAGAATCGACAAAAGCCAGGTTAAATAACGAGTTTTCTCAAGTTAACAATGTAATGAGAAAGGACATTTACAGAGAACCAGGACTAGATACACAAATAACCCGCACATAAAAGAGAGAAGCTTACGTCGTCGTAAGCTTCTCTCTTTTATGTGCGGGTTATTTGTGTATCGTTCCAGTCACGGTATTGTGCCTTTTTGTTATTTAACCAGGACTAGACTAAGACTCATGTTTATAATATAATGCCTCAACAAGATTGCGCTGTGAAGGCTAGAAAGGTAGACAGTTTTGGCAGAGGACCAGTTCATAGAATGACAATAAAGTCTAACATAACAAAAAAGAACATTGCTAATTTGGGCAAGACACTAGCAATGATTATATTGACCAGATGTGGGAAATATCACTTATGTACTGTCCATAACATCAAAGGAAACGTTTCGTCACTGATGTTTAAGTTTCATGAGTAACCATGAATGACTTTCTAACATCTCTTGTTGAAGCTTCCCTTATACATAATCCAGACTTTCACTCTACAGATGCTTTCCATTATCATCACATTGTCAAGTGCCCTAAACTTCAAAACACTCGCCACTTGACCTGACCTTCGTCTCCTCCTTTTCTTACCTCTTCACCATTCCTATCTTTTCATGGCCTTTTCTATCCTCTGCTTAGATTGGTTCCGTCCTACGTATTTTGTTTGTCCCGCAGGGGATTTTGTCCTACCTTGTGGGCCAGCAGCTCTCTTGCAGTTCCTGTGTTTTTATTCATATACACTACCTCCATTATTACTGCTACTATTTCGTCAATACAACACACTGCATACCAACACTATTTCCTCCTTTTGTATCACTCAAATCCTCCGCACCCTCTTACATAGTCTGCCCCCGCACCCGTTAACTTTTCGCCACAGGCATCAGATATCCTATGAGCCTCCTCTGTTACTCTAGCTGCGGTCCCTTGTGCCAGGAATCTCTCAAATGAATCAGAACTTTGAGAGATGAGAGCCTTATGCCAGCAAGAACACCGCTCCTGATATACCAGAGCTTTACCCTGACTCCTGCTCCAGCATTTCTGCTACTCCCTACGACCTCCGTGTGAGTGGGGAAGGTAACAGAACGAGTCTGTTTAGTTGGAGATGACTCACACCATCGTACACACCGGGCCAAAGGCACTACTTAAACTAAGACATTCTGTGCTCCAGCAAAGACGTGCGACTGGATTTCGTTCCTGGAGAATGTATTATCATCTGCTCCGACTGCGGCCAGAACGGCGATGGTGGCTGCAATGGAGTCGACTTTTTAAGAGAGTAAAACCTAATACAAGAGAGAACACCGGACTTTAGATAACAAAGATTTAACCCTGAATCCTACTGCTCCATCATCTCGGCATCTTTCATAGTGCTGTATAGGTAAGTACACCTGACCCAAAGAAAACTCATCTTGCCCTTGTAACAGGACTGCCACTGCTATAGGGCTGCAAACAGTACTTCACTTGATGATAAATTAGACATGTGCTACACTTGGGCTTCTTTCTTGGACAGATGAAGCCGCTCACTGGCTTCATCAGTCCAAATACAAAGACGAAAGATTGAAGAACCATAGGAGTTTGAGGTAATCAGTCCCTCCGCCTGAAGTGGACATAATCTGTCCATTAATATGATAAGAATACAGCATATGTGCGATGGCCTAATGTACTGATTACATTTACTCCAGGCTGAGGGACTGATCATCCTCGTCGTCATCATCCTCATCATCAACCTCATCATCATCATCATCCTCATTCTCAACCATTCTCACTTCTCTATGTGACTTGTTAAGGTCACAAGTCGAACCGAAACGTCATCAAAAGTTTCAATCACCTAAGTGCGGGTTATTTATGTATTGTTCCAGTTACGGTATTTTAACTTTTTATTCTTTAGGAAAGATTGTGTGAAGGACCTGTCTAATTGGGCCCGCCGGCCCAACTAGACAGGTCCTTCACACAATCCACCAACTATTCTACCTAACAAATAAGAATTCTAAAAATTATTATTTGTCCAATGTATTATTAAATTCGTCCCAAATTCTATTAATTATAAATGGATCTAATTTATATAAGCCAAAGGAAATATTCATATTATTGTCAAAACCATGGACTTGCTTGATACTACTTTCTCAACTTTTGGAAAATCAATTGGATGGTTAAAATCTCTTACATGAATAAATAGAGCATTGGAATCTTGTCCAGTTCTAATGCTATATTTATGTTGTTTTAATCTTAGTTCGAGATTTTTATCAGTTTGACCGTAATAAACTTCATCTCAAATTTTACAAGGAATCTTATAGAATATGCACGTCGCACTTAATGCTGAAAATTTTAAATAATAAAACATGTTGGGCCAGTATCAAAAATTTAAGGACACTTGTATATTCATGTTCTGTTCCAATAATGAAATGTATTTTTGTCAAATTCAAATATGTATATATACAGCATATTAACATGAATACAAAATAAACCAAATGCATTTTGGTCATGCAGCGATCCCAGAAATTTATCCCCCTGTTGCAAAAAGCCCAGTCTGGTGTGCATCATTGCAACTGATAGGAATGTTGCGGAGTGTTGCACAGGTCTATAAAGTTGTTAAATATTAATTTTAAATATTTGAAGTGACTCAGAACTAACATTTCTAATATCCTAATGTTTTCAATAAATATCTTAAAATACGTAAACAAAGCTGAATCACTCACAAGATATATTGTCAAGTTATCTTTTTTTTTAATATTTTATTTAAAACCAATACAGTTTAACATAAAAATAAAGAAACAGTATGGATCTCAATCAAATTAACTGGCAAACGGATTGCACCTACATGCTGGCAAGATATTGCTGCCAAACATACAACAACAACTTACGGCAAACATAGCTACAAAAAAATACTGTCACAGGGTCATGAATTGACATATATACACATTCATTGATGCAAAACCTTACATATATATATATATAAATTGTACATATAACATGACATCTGACAAAGGCTCAATACACTTGAACATAAAATATACAAAGAAGTTATATCAGTTAAATCCCATCCTCCGCATTAATCAAAAAACCAAAACCTAGCATCATAATCTTACTAGAACATCTACATACGTATCCCTAACAATACAGCTTTACATATACCAACATACGAATAAAAAGAAAAAGAATACAGCTTAGAACACAAAAACCGAAGCTCAGTACTGTTACCATAAACCCATATACAAAATCTCTGACACAAATGGACTACGTCACTAAACTGTCTAGATATGTCTGTATACCATACAGACTAAAGCTTAACATCAAGAACCTTAGCATTAACACCAAACCGGTATCAGGGTAACAGACCATAATTATAAACTTTAAAAGAATCGAATCATACAATATATAAAATATTACATAACGTCTGACCCATGAAAAAGGCTCAATACAATAGAAAGGGATAATATATATATATATATATATATAAAATATATTATATAATATATATATATAAAATAATATAAATATATATAAATATATATAAAAATATTATATATATATAATAACACCACACGTACACACAAAAATTTCAAAAAATCACATTAATCAGATGCACTGTATGCACAAAGCAAAACAGTATATAAGTATATCTCATCATGCAAAAATCCAGAAACCGTAACATAAATAAAAAACAAAACCACACTTCATGTTGCAAATAACTTATACTCAAGAACCCTGTTATACAAGACTGATACCCCATCAAAATAATACTTAAAAAATTACTATAATTATACCTACATTCTGAAAGTTTTATATCAAAACATAACGGAACCTTGAGCTCTACATCCACACTTGGATGCCAAAAAGTCTCAATGAAAACCAGGAAACTATTCCAAACCCACTTCACAACACTCTCACGACCCCCCCTTCCCCAGGGGGGCGAGCCCGCGTGACCCCCTGACTCCCTCCAAACCTAAAAACCCCCTTAAACGCACCCATTACAATCACAAGATTACGAAACCCAACGTTAGATAAACCCTCAAGAAAGCCTGACCCAAACCCTCCCCATACAAATCTTTTTACGACACATCGTACGATAGAACGATTACCGCAAGAACCTTTCTTCTCCCCCTCACTATCCCCTCTCCCCCTCATCACCCACGACATATAAAATATAATCTACCATGATATAATCTAAAGCTCTTATGACACCCTCGTCTAACCCACCCATATCTAGACTTAAAGCACCCCAAAACCGACACCCCACGCCCCCCACCCTCTGTACCAACCTACTTAACCAGCATCTAACCTCCTCAAAGCCCTTCACCAAAAGTAAACACATGGAACGCTGTCTCATCCCCCCCTCCACAGATACCACACCCCCCACCCTCTAAAAAAACCTGTTTCGTAAAAAATCTCACCAACGGAAGGAATCCCATGCAGAAAAAACGAAACATCACCTCACGCCCCGAGGGTTTAATTTCATTTACTAAATCAAAAACCAAATACTCTTCCACGCATACATGGGGAAAAAACCCTAAAACTGGACAACGCACCTACCTACAAGTAACCTACACAAAACCCTTATACGAACCTTTCTCAGTTCCCTAACCAACATCACACCCCCTCAAAACGATTTCACATTCCCTCAACTCCTTTCCCCTCGATACCACATACCCAGCCGCCCGTGTATCCTTCCCAACTGCCCTGCGTTCACACCCTAAACGCAACACTTCCCATTTAATAAACACACATTTAGCCCTCCTTCTCAAATCCATCAACCCCAACCCACCCTGACTTACAGGTAACATTACAACTTCTCTCCGTAACCAATCACAAGGGAAACCCCCACAAAAATTTGTACACCACCGTCTTAAAAATTCCCCCGCAATCGCTGTCCCGTATAATTGGGAACACAGCTGCAACATGCCAAATCTTACAATACAATAAAATGTTTACGACTATCACTTGCTGGTACAAGAGTTAGGTACTGGGTCTCAGAACACCTAGACGCCCCACGATCCTTTCCAATAACCATCCAAAGTTTCCTCCCGCGCCGCAACCATGTCATTCCCTATAAATAATACCACAAATCTTTAAAGACACCGCCCATTCTTTAACAACATTACATCACCCCCCACACCCCCCACCCAAGAACCCAACCCATGCACCTTGACTTCGCACTATTTACCTGCATACCCGTGGCACTTCCAAATAATTGGCACCACCTCGTCCAACACTCTCATTAAAAATCCCTTCCCACGAATGAAACAGTGGTGGGGTCGTCAACATATCCAATTAATCCCGCCAGGCCCTCCCACCCCCCACACTTCCCTCACATGGCGTACATAAGCTTTGGTCAACCATTCTATAAAAGAGGTCCTGGAAACACGCAAACAATATTTGGGACATGGGGCATCCCTGTCTAAGGCCTCTACCCATTGAAATTTCCCCTCCCCCATACACCCATTAATCTGTATCCTCTTTTTCGCCCCCTTGTACAACGTATTTACCCACTCGACTATTTCCTCCCCAAAACCCTGTCCTCCTAAGTATAACCTGCCAAAACACCCCTTCACTCTATCATATGCTCCCTGCCAATCTAGACCCAACAAAGCCCCCCTCCACCCCCACCCTAGCTTCCACAAAACTTCTGAGTATCCCATGTCCTTCAATCATCGACCTCCCGGAAAACCCAAACTGAGATTTTGACACCAACCCTCCCCCACAGCACATTTGAACCTATTACCTAAAATTTTTGCAAACACCTTATAGTCTGCACACATCCGATATGGCTCGGTTATTTCCCAAAGGGGTGGGCTGCCCCTTGACCTTCGGACCAACACTACAACTGCTGTTTCCTGCTTCTCCCCCAACTTACCCTTCCCTTCAAAACAATTAAATAACCTAACTATAAATCCCCTTATTAACGTACAATGTTGTAAATAAAATTCTACAGGGAGACCGTCAATACCCGGAGCTTTCCCCTTCCTCATTCCCCTTAAAGCATTCTCTATTTCCTCTGCCGTAATAATCCCACCTAAAGCCTTTCTATCACTATTTTCTAAATTTCAAAGCACATACTATACACCTTGTCAACGCCACGTCACCCCCCCCCCACTGTTCCTGTACTTCTCGTACCAAGCCTCCGCATACGCACACATCCCCTTCGTGGTTCGTATCTCCTGCTCTGCTCTATAATTCCCAACCCTCTCCGTTACCTCTAAACATGGGATAGCTGTTACCGCCTGCCTATGCTTTTGATGCCCCCAAAACACACGCTTTACGGCTTGTCGCCCCAAAGCACTTCTTCCACCCCTGTCTGCAAACCCTTAAAGCTTTGAAACGTTTTTATTTTGCAACACCCTCAACCTCCCCTTTATTTCAGCTATTTCATCCATTGGAAAATTATTCCCACCCACCCCCCCCCATAGCAACCTCTTAACCTTAACCTCTAAATAGTTAGCCAGTCCATAAATTTTTAAAATTTTTAATATGTTTTCCTTCTCTCACATTAAATTTTCTAATCCTTTCCTTTGCAACACTATCCCCCATGTACAATGTCATCCACTCCCTGTTCTTCCACACTAAGCTCCCCCCATAGGACTGAAAACCCCTCAACCCCCCTAAACACCTAACACAACTATATTTAATTCCAATAACTCTATATAAGTCCGCGAGCGTCCCCCCACCCCACCTCACCACCACTGCCCTATATCTGACATGAAACCTCAACATACGAAAGATTCACATCCACTCCCTGAACAGTACACTCTATCTAGTCTCGCACATAACCACTCCTAACAAAAGTAAATTAGCTCCCACACCGCTCCCCCAAAAACATCACGAAATAACATCCCTTTAAAAATACCCAAACCACAGACAATAATCCAGCCCCCCTTGGTCACATCACCACCGATTACATAAATTCATCCCCACCAACTATCCCCCACCTCTGGAAGTGCACTTAAGAAAAACACAAGATCCTCACACACAAATCTTCTTTACCTTATGTTATTTTCTGCCGGCGCATACACACTCACAAAAGACAACACGCTACCCACACACCACCCACCCACCAACACCCTCCCTCCCTCCTCCTCGCTTCTCTGCAAAACAAACGGGCTCGTCCTCCCTTATTAAATTCCACACCACCTTTAACGGGAGATGGCAGGTAACTACTCGAAAAAACCTGCCACCTCCAACACCCAAACCCTCCTTTTGAAATTGTGCTCCTGCAGGAACACAACTTCACACAATTAATTATCAGGAAAATTACGAACCAATCTCTCTTCATTTACAGACAAACCAAAGGCCTTATTAAATTTCCACCCCTGCTTTTTATTTCTTTACAACTCCACTTTTAATTTTTTGACACCTTCTAGATTTTTTCCCTCCCCTTCTTTCCTCCCTCCCATCATGCTACCACACCTACCCCACCTCAACTTATAGTTGCACCTTTTCAGGGTGCTCTCAATTTTCCCCCTCTTCCTCCTACATTTATGGTACACACCCACCTCCCCCACCCATTTTTTCAACACACTTCCAAAAACCCATCAGTCCCTTTTTCCCGGCCCTTTCGGGAAGAACGTCTCAGAAATCGATGTACCCCCCTCTTTCCGTGACAAGTCTTTACACCCACAATTCCTCTCAAAGAACCTCCACCTCCACCCGAGAAAGGGTTTTTGATTTCGGACTCCAAACCACCATCCGGGGCCCATTACTATCCCACTCAACCACGCCCCCCTCCGATTTTTTCCACCTCCAATTTAACGCCCCTGGGCGTCCAAAACCACACTCCACCAATTCCTCCTTGTCAAGTCCCTTTAAATTTTCTCCCCCACCACAAGGCGCACCTACGCGTTGTGGGGGGATAAAAACCCCCACCATTCCTGGTCCCGAACTTTGTCCCCAATAAATTTCCCTCCATCCATTTTGGTTTAGAACCCTTGAAAAAAAAAGGGGGTCCGTCGCCCACGTCAGAGCAAATTTTTTTGGCCCAGGCCCGGGGTATGTTGACATAATCACCCATAGGCCAAAAAATACCGTCGTTGCCTGGGAAAATTTACATTACCCCGTATAATCCTGTGAAATTTTCTCTAATGGATGGTTGTGCGCTAAGATTTTTGTTGAAAGGACCCCCGAAAACCAGCAAAAGCCCTTTTTGACGTTCCCTTTGGCCTCATTTAATGATACAACATACAAGTCCCCCTGTACCCAAAATTCCGATCTTTGCAATAAGACATTCCCCCCAAAAACAGCTTATCCCCCTTTAGTGCGCCTAAAGGAATCGCGTACTGGATCCCACTTAACAATCCGTGCAAAACCATTTTGTTAGCAAACGTGACAGCACCCTTAACCGCTGCAAGGACTTAAATGCCGAAAGGGTGCTACAAACGATTCAGAGAAACTGCCTTACGTTTGACGAAATTCAGGTTCATTTAAAAAAAAACAACATACAAGTAATCTTTTTAATTTCTCCGGAAACTTTGGAAAAAAAATGGGGCGTGGGGTTTGGGTTAAGGGAGTTCAAGCCCAGGAATTTTTCGGTTCTCGACTACCCCCTCCCTTCCGGGTGCAAACTAGTTGTTGGGCTGAAGTTAAAATTTTTACCCCGGTGAGCCAGGTTGAAAGGAGAGCCTACAAACACAGGAGGGGGGCAACCAAACTGATCTCTTTGTTTCGGCCCGGAATGTTTCAATTTTTCCCTTTTAAGAGTTAATTACAAAGGTTTTAACAAAATTTAATTTTTTATTTTTCAAAATCCCGGAAAAGAAAGGCAAAATTTTTAAAGGAAACATTTTGGCTCTGGGGTTTTTTTGTTGTGGCCCCAACCAATTAGGGAGTTAAAAGGACACCCCCCCTCGGGCCCCGCTTTTAAATTTTCCACTTAAAAGGCCATTTGAAAACCCTTACCCAAAAGGTTTTAAATTTTAAAAACCCAACCCTATTTTTTTTTGATAACCCCCCCTTTGCTTTGAAAAAAACACCCCCTTTTTAATTATCACCAAAAAAAAAATTTTTTTCCCTATAAAAAAATTAAAAATTTTTTGAAATTTTTTCACCACAAAAACCCCAGGGTTTTAAACGGGGAAAACCCCCAAAACCCCTTTTCCCCTTTTCCCCTTTTTCGCAAGAATTTTGGAAAAATTTTTTAAAAAAGGTTCCCCAAAAAGGGCCCTTTTTTTTTTAAAAAAAACAAGGGGGAAAAATGGGGGGGGGTTTTATTCCCAATTTTTTCCCAAACCCCAACCCCCCCCGGGTGAAAAACCCCTTTTTTTTTTTTCCCCCCAATTTTTCCCCCATTTTTTTTTAAAAACCCATCCAATAACTTTTCAAAAAAACCAAAAAATTTTTTTTTGGCCCCCAGGGCCCCTTTTTAAACTTTTTTTTATTTTTACCCCCAGATTTTTATTAATTTTCCAAATTTCCCGGGAAAAATTTTGGCAAAAAAAAATTATTTTTGATACCCCCTTTTTTTTTTTTTTGGCCCCAACCATTTGGGAATTTTAAAAAACCAAAAAAATTTCTTTCCCCAAAAACCCCCCCAAAATATCAGGGCCTTTTTATTTTTTTGCCCAAGGCCATTTTTTTTAAATTTTAAAATTTTTTTTTTTTTTATCATTTTTAATTTTTCCCCCGGGTTCCTTTAAATTTTAAAGGGGGGTTTTTAATTTTAAATTCCCCCCAAAAACCCAATAAAAAAATTTTAAAACCCCTTTTTTTAAACATTTTTTAAAAATTTTGGGGAAATTTTCATTTTTCACCCCAAAACCTTTTTTTTTTTAAAATTTTTTCCCGAACTAATTAAATTAAGACACCCAAAAATTATAAATTTATACAACAAAATAAATATTTTCACATAAAAATATATATCTTTGAAAAACAAAATAATTCCAAAATTTATAAAAATAACACAATATTACCCAACATTACCACAAAACAATACATAATCAAGCCAAAAAGAGGAAAGACAATTAACGCACCAGATAATGACAAAGAGTCGCCTAAACATGCAAAAAAAACCAACAACAATATTTTTAAATACAAGACAAGCAAGTTATAAAATTGACTTCAAAAGTTATAAAAAAGCAACGGTCACAAAAGTAAATTATAATTTTCTACAAAATTCGTAATGTCAACTCACTCCTTAGAAAATTTTGTTGATTACAATTGTTCATTTTTACTACCAGTAGGGGACTGTATCACCCCCCACCTTTTCTGTCGGACTGGCCAAACAGATTTATATTTGTTTAAGTACATTCATAAATTATATTTCCTCATGATTAATGTCATTTGGGCCCCAGTTTCCCACTCAGTGATTATACTTGTTCCAGTTCATCATTTTACTTCAGACAACCAGTTATTTCATAACCTAACCATCATTATTTTCACCCCAATCATGCCTATTTCATATTAACCCCCCAAATTATCTTTAATTTCCAAGCGCCAGTAACGCTGCATTGATAAATGCCACAACAATTATTATTTCAAATCCATTATTATCTGTTTTTCCACCGAAAGTTCAACTTTTTTCCCCACACCCACCAGCAATTATCATTTTAATCAAAACTTGTAAATTATCATTTCCCAGCTACAAAACATGACACTTTATTTAATTTAAAATAATCCAATAATATATTACTAGTCCACCACTATTTTTTATCTATTTTTTCACAGAAGCATTTTGTTAATGAACTAATATTAAAAAACAACTTCCTAAGCTTATGTTAAATATCAAATAATCTAGTAAATGTCCACCAAACATTACTGATTTAAACTAAATTCAGTCAACCAGACTAGTTGTTTATACCAAAAACATAATTGAATTTTCATTTTAAATCCCATTTAAAACTATTCCATCAGTAACGTTTCTTCCAACTAATTCATAAGAAAGTTTTAAAATAATATTTATTCACAAAAAACTATGCACTTCACATCAAGAAATTTTTCCTCATTCAATCGACCAAACAGTGGATTTTTTTTGTTCATTGTCACCGACTTCCGGTCCTAGTACTTTTCATATGGTCCCCACAATGGCCCTATGTTTTTCCGCCAAAATCCATGTTAATTAAGTACCATCGATTCACTAGAATTGTCCCTAAAGTCAATATAGCACACAGCCACCAACACCAGTGCTAATGTATCATTGTTCACAGTTCCAACCCAGTGCTTGATATTGTTCACACAAGGCCACCACACCAGCCTAGTTCTTTTCCACAGGCACCACACATGCCATGTATATTGTTCACAGCCTCCAACTCAGTGCCTATGTACATTTCCTCAGCAACCTCCTTAATTGTTCACCCCAACACATGTACCCTATCATGTTCACAGCACCAAACAGCCCTATGATCATTGTTCAAGTCCCCAACATCAGTATATGTATCATTGTTCACAACACACTGCCTATGTATCATGTTCAAAACCACACACTCCTATTTTTCATTGTTACAGCCCAAACCCAAAAGGTATTATCATTTTTACCACCACCCATGCACTATGTATCATTGTTCACAGGCCACCAAACCAGTACATGTATCATTGTTCACAGTCCACCAACACAGTCCAATATTCCAGCATAACTAGTTCTATATACATTTCATCAATAATGAAAGTTTGAAGCTTATCAATAAGACGTTTTCCAGAGAGAATAAAATGCTTAATATAGAAAAAAGTTTTTCCGAGAATTTTTCGAAAAATAATCAGTCTCCTTGATACACAAAAATACTTAATATAAAACTATTTTTAGCAGGTTTTCTTTACGTTTATATTCAATTATAAATTATCTCACCTCATTTAAAAACTTGACTTTTATGTTTCAAGATTTTTTTTTCACAAAATTGCTTAAAAAATCCAACTGGCAGATATACAGTGCCATATCAATGAAAAAAAAAATACTTCCCATCACAAACAATCTTTGGTTATTACACTGGAATAAGGAATTTTTAAATTTTGGAAAGTGAAATCATCACAGGTCAAAGTTAGCGTCAAACATTGTTAATAAAATCCACACACGGAGAAAGTTTGAAGACGATCAGGAGAGACATTCGAGTAAATGATCAAATTCCAAATTTTATAGTAATTTCAAGAATATTTCATATTTACTTACTAATAAACTTATGGATGGTCATCATCATATAGAATGATTCATTATAAGTTTCTGGCGATCAGAAAAATAATTTTAGTTATTAAATGTAAATATTCTTAATTTTTTATTCAATAAAATTAGAAAATCGAGACTTTTGGAAGTCACTAAGAGTGGGGACAGTTTGAAGCCGATCAGAACAGTAATTCTCCAGTTATGGTAGTTTATAATGATTCGAAGTTTCATTAAACATTTGTTAATATTTATTAATCCCCCCCCCCCCCCTACACACAAACAACATTTAACGTGAACGTTCAAGGTGGTCAGCTGCGCCAGACATTAAACACTGAAGACGGTTACAAAAGGACACAGGGAATGATTTTTTTTTACATTATATTACACGCAATACAACCACAAACAGGCTGTTTTAACAATGAAGACGCCGTTGCAAGACAGCAACAGATAAGGGAAATTCTCTGAAGCAAGACAGATGGTTTCAGTAACGCCTTCTGCCTTGCCAGAGAATATGTCTACCTATTATTATCATATTACTATAATCATGGGGAGCGCTAAACCCGTAGGATTATACAGCGCACGTGGGGGGGATGGAAGGTATTCAGGCTCAGTTCAAGGAACCGGAGCACAGATCCAATTCCCTAGATCAAGAGCACCTCACCAGCGTCAAGGAACCTCCCTTGAGGGGTATTACCGTAACTAAGCGCTAAACCCGTAAGGGTCATACAGCTCTGTCCTCCTCTCTGTTGATGTCTTGCAACAATATATTGTTCGTGGAGACGCACGAGAGTGAGAAAGATCTAGAGCTGAAGACTTGCATCTCCGTGTGGCTGCTTCTGCATTATATTACATATACAATGATCAACTCTACACCAACATACCTGAATTTCACTCTGTCGTCTGTGACCTGAGAGGCAGCTTTTATGATTGTTAGAAGATGGAGAAGGTTACTGGTAATAACTCCCCAGCGGTCCGGTCTGTGACCAGGCCTCGCCCGGTCTCGTCTCTGACCAGGCCTCGTGCTATGCCAGAATGAAGGCAGTTGTTTCAACAGCTTGAGTCAGTGACGTCGTGCACTTGTTTACTGTCTCCATTAATCTGGCTCTAGTAACACTACACAAGATTTTATAGGCTTCTCGCAGTGTGAACGAAAAACGAAAAGTTGGAATTAAAAAACAAACTGAAAATCACTTAAAAATCCCTTCTGAGGATAGCTAATAAGGAACATAGTAAGGTTATCTTGTGACATCCTACACACTGCAACACTATCTTTTGACATCCTACACACTACAACACTATCTTTTGAATCTACAACACACTATATCTTGTGACATCCTACACACTGCAAACACTATCTTGACATCCTACACACTGCAACACTATATCTTGTGACATCCTACACACTGCAACACTATATCCTGTGACATCCTACACACTGCAACACTATCTTGTGACATCCTACACACTGCAACACTGTATCTTGTGACATCCTACACACTGCAACACTGTATCTTGCGACATCCTACAAACTGCAACATATCCTACACACTGCAACACTATCTTGTGACACCCTACACACTGCAACACTATATCAACTGTTTGATTTTATCCACATATCAATAACACTGTGCATTACATTTCACACTATATCACTCACTGTATCACTAACACTTAATTAACACATAATATTACGCACTCTAACACACACATTCGGTCACTACCTCACACAACGCTAAACTGATCACAGTCGCTGACACGTAAGGTTGAGGCAGAGCCACTGAACCAGCTCTCTCAGAACCACTGGTTCACCTGTCAAGTGTTTTGTCATATTTCTGTAAGGTGGCTGTCAGTGGTCAAGACATATCTGGAACTTATTTGAATATATTTTATTTATTAACAGCTCATTTTTTTATTTATATTACGAATCTTAATCTAAATAACTATAGCTAAATACCAGAAATGTTTCACTGACCAAAGTACTTAAAATCGTTTTCACGACTGACTCTACTAATGAGCTACACTCACCCGTGCTGTATAGCCCTTGTGGCTTAGCGCTTCTTTTTGATTATAATAATAATAATACACTCACCCGTGACGTCAACTCCAAGTGTTGTACCTAACTTCTGGTCTAGTGTTTAAGCTCTGGTCATATGTCTATGAAACAAAGGGTATATACTTAGAGGGTTGTATTTCTCCCAGAGAATATACATCCTGAGATATACATCCCTATTTTAGTGATTGAATTATTTGTGTGTTAGTGAACAGCTTACCAAGCAGCCTTTATGACCCCAGTGTAGTTGAATGGCAGATCATGTAATTGATCGGCAGATCATGACTCAGAAACCAGCTGTTTCAGAGTCACTTAGACAGTTATGGAAAATTTAAAATCGCCCTGTTGGCGATTGACAGATCAGAACTAGGATTAGAAGGAACTCACAGGTAAGGACCCACTAAGGCCGAGAAGGAAGTGGGGATAGGTGCAGAATTGGTGGGGAAGAGGAAATAATAAAGAAAAAGAAAAAGTGTCCGGGCTAAACCCAACCGCAAGGCATTATAAGGCATAATATAGGGCATAAAAATAAATCATGTGCTGCTGCTCTCTGTCTCGCATTCGTATCTCGTATCAACTGCAAGAACGTCACGCAAATCGGGCTAAGGGCAGGAGGTATGGTGGCTCCAAATGACACCAGGCAAGCCGCTCCATCGTACTGCACAGAGAACGCCTCTCCACGACAATGGCAGTTAAAGATGAGGTGGAGAGATAAAAAATAAATAGGCAAAGATGGTAATCTGTTGCAAAAGAAGAGGAAGATTGCTGGGGAAAATTAAGTGTATCGAGGAGGGAGGAACAGTTCGTAAAGAGCTCGGAAGAGATTGACAAGACTGTGAGGGCATCTGACAGATTCGTCAAGATAAAAAAGTTCTGTGTTCGTGGTATGTCTCAAGTCTGTCAACGCCCGATTCTGGATACGTTGGAGCTTCAGTGCGTTAGCCTTAGTGGTTAAGGCAAGGGGAGTGTAAGTGATGAGAGGCCTGATAAGTGCTGTGTATAAGTGAAGCTTGGTGGCAGGACCTGCACCTCTCAGTTTATTGAGCTGAGAGAGTTCAATCCCGGCAACAGCTGTTTTGGAAGTGATGTGTGGTCTAATGCTCAACCTGGAGTCAAGGATAACTCCAAGTACTACTGTAGAAAATGTTCATGATATGAGTATTCGTAAAGGACAGGTTTTAAGTTCGACAGGAGCAGGGATGCCACGTCTTTTATAGAAAAAGTTGATCTTGGACTTGTTGACATTGGTTTTTATTAGCCATAATAGTTCCAATGCGATAATCCTTCGACTCTCGAGTTGTATTCCGTGTGTAAGGAATCTAGTGTTGCCTTTGTGCTGTGAAATGTTGTAATGTTGTCTACATAAGAGGTGGAGAGTGTGTTTAAGTATATGGGTTCAGGCATGTCATGCGAGTAAAGAATATAGAGTGTAGGAGACAGCACAGAGACTTGTGGGACTCCGGCATGAAGGGTGAAGTAGTCAGAGGTTTTGTTCCTGAACTTTATGCACATAGTGCGGCCATCAAGGAAACTGCATAATAATTTCGTCATATTTACTGGAAAATCAAAGGAGGTGCAGATCTTGGGCCTTGTTTATGTGAATATAGCTCAGGACGGTGTTTAAAGCGTCTTGTGTAGAGCGGTGTTGTCTGATTCCAATCTGCTGTTAGTTCAGTAGGTTGTCTCAAGGTGAGTTCTGAGTCTTATGTTCACAAGTTGCTCAAAAGTCATCCCTAAGATTTCTAGCAGGATTATGGACCTTTAGATCTTTGGGTCTGTAAAGTCTTTACCAGGCTTAGGGATGAGAGTAGCCAAAGCAGATTTGAATAAAGGTGGGAAGCATCCGTATGCACTGGAGAGATCGGTAATAGCTGAAGCGACAGTGTGTAAGGTGTCGAAGGACAGAATGAGATAGGCCAGAAGCACCAGGTGCTTTCT
Organism: Cherax quadricarinatus; assembly: GCF_026875155.1. Lineage (NCBI taxonomy): Eukaryota > Metazoa > Arthropoda > Malacostraca > Decapoda > Parastacidae > Cherax > Cherax quadricarinatus. The sequence goes on from NW_026475899.1 coordinate 41,179, forward strand.
TGGGAGACGAGTTAAAGAGGAGATGACATTCTGTTGTTAAAGGAGAGGTAAGAGGATGGAGGAGGAAAGGAATTTAGAGTGATGATGGGCTGGGAGTGGTAAGATGACTATGGTCTGTGATCCAAGCGTTCGATGTCGGAATGTGTATCACTAATTGTGGTTGCAGGGTCGAGACCAGCTCCTGCCCCGCCTCTTCAAACGACCGCTATAGGTCCTCTCTCCCCTGCTCCATGAGCTTTATCATACCTCCTAAAACTATGTATAGTTCCTGCCTCCATTAAAATCGCTTGCCAGACTATTCCATTTCCTAACTACTCTATGACTGAAGAAATACTTCTAACATTCCTTTCACTCATCTGAGTCTTCAGCTTCCAATTGTGACCGCTTGTTCTGTATGTTCCCATCTCTGGAAAATCCTGTCTCTGTCCTCCTTGTCCTCTTCCAGCAGTATTTTGTATGTCGTTATCATGTTCTTCCCTGACCCTCCTGTCCTCCAGGGTTGTCAGACCGATTTCCTTAACTTTCTTAATAGGTCATTCCCCTTAGCTCTGGAATACCTTGTTGCACAAACCTTTTCACTTTCTCTAATTTTTACGTGTTTGACCAGGAGTGGGTCCAAATGGTGCTGCGTACTCCAGTATGGGCCTGGACAGTATATCACGTGTATAAAGTATTTGATCGTTTCCTTATGAGGGATTACCGGAACGCAATTCTCAGGTTTGCCAAGCACCCCAAGTGCCGCAACAGTTTTATGGTTAATGTGTGCTTCTGGCGATGTACTCGGTATTTTACTCACTCCTAGGTCTGTCTCATTGTGTGAGGTTTTCGCATTTGGCCTCCTAGCCTGGTCTTCCTTGCCCTCCCCGATCTTCATGACTTTGTATTTGGCGGTTAATTTTAGGAGCCAGTTTCTGGATATCAATCCAGCCTGTCCAGGTCTCTTGTTGTCATGTCTGTGTCCGCGTATGATTTAATTCTCCTCATTAACTTCACGTCATCTGCAAACAGGGGACACTTCTGCATTCTATCCTTACATCATGTCGTTCTACATATAAAAAGAATAGCACTGGTCCAGGACTGACCCCTGTGGACACCGCTAGACAATGGGCGGACACTATGATACCTCATCTCGGACTTGTCTCGCTGTTGCCTACCTGTTTGGTATTCTCTGATTTTGGCAGTTACCCTTCTGTTATACGTGCATTTCCTCTAGCTTCTGTACTAATCTCTTGTGAGAAACTGTGTCGAAGGCCTTCTTGCAGTCCATGAAAATGCAATCAAAGCCAACCCCTCCCTCTATTTTCTAACTTCAGTTACCTTGTCATAAAACTCTAGTAAGGTTTGTGATACAGTTGTGTACGAATGGTATAGTAATACGACAAGATGAGTGTAAGGACACTTGTGAAACATCTGGGTATCTTTATTGTAGACAGTTTCGCATCCAGTGGCTTTATCATAAAATTCTAGGACATAACTGAAGACTTAGAACTATGTACAGAAGATGAGGTAATCTGTCCCTCAACATAGGAGTTGGACGAACAGCACCATGTAGTGGGATTTCTGAAGCAGGAAGTAAGAAATAATCCTGGCGCTTTATTATAGTAACGTCAGGTGAAGCAGACGAGGGCAAATTCACTGGTAGGCGGGATTCCCCAGTGGAAGTAGGTCCTTCCCAAAGAGATGGGTTATTAGTTGTAGTAGTAGTTGTCGTAGACGTGAAGGTTATGTACATGTCCTCAGAATTAAGATTCCATGATGTTGCAGTGTCTGACAAGTTGAGGGACAGGTTGAGGGACTGATTACCTCATCTTCTGTACATAGTTCTACTGTCTTTAATTTATTCCTAGAATTTGGATTGTTATAAGCCTATGGTATGGCGAAACGTCTACAATAAAGATACCCAGATGTTGCACAAGTGTCTTACTCTCATCAGGTTTGTGATACAGGATTTTCCTTCCATGATCCGTTGATGGCTGTCGTTTTAATCTTGTTTCGTTACATGTGATAAAGCAGGTGCTCATGGTAGGATGGGTCTAGGGTTTGTGGTGGAATATAAGAAACATAAAGATGTAGAAACACTGCAGAAGGCCTACTGGACCATAGGTTGGACTGGGACGTTTCAAACGGAATTCTACCTAAAGCACCCAAGTAAATTAACTACCGTACCCTTGGACACACTAGCATATCCAGACCATCCCACTCATAGTGTGGGTCCCACAGGAACAATATTCTTAAGCTATCCAAGGTTAGCCTCTATCCACCCAATGGGAAAGACTGTTCCACGCATCTACAACTTGTTAAGAAAACCAGTTCTTACCTTTGTCCTTTCTAAATCTAAATTTATACCAACTTAAATCCATTATTCTGGTTCTTACCTGGTTCCGACACCCTCAGTATCTTATTAATGTATCCACTTGTTTATGCCCGTCATCCACTTATACACTTCAATGATTCTCCCCTAGTTAGGTAAGACACTTATGCAACAGTTAGGTATCATTTATTTCGAAACGTTTCGCATACCATGTAGTGCTTCTTCAGTCGAGTACAGTAAGTTTGATAGAAGCAGAAGATACTTGAAGACAGATGTAATCGTACCATCACCCGTAATGTTTGAGGTCCGGTCAGTACCTCAGTCTGATGAGAAGAGCATTGTTCCGTTGTCTAAACAATATGAGTTGAAGTGACAGGAGAGATGAGAAGTTTCTTGGCCATTTGGTTAGTATGTTATAGAAGCCCTTATTCTGGTTGAAGTTGTCGGATATGAATTTAAGTGATGATTCAGTATCAATCAACTTATTTCTTTATCCGTCAACTTCAACCGAATAGTGGCTTCTATAACATAGCTGAACACTTGCAAAGAAAACTTTCTTTCAATCGCTATTACCAATAAGTACACTGTAGAAGGTCTGCTCATCATACTTATCCAACTACTTTCCATGCTACCCAAGTTTTTAGACTCTATAACCCCACTCAGGTACATCTAGTAGAGCATTCTTCACCTGACCTCAGCCGGACTTATAAATACTCGCGTTCCTTCCACCCCAGGTAGTTTGTTTGTGACTTGAATAAGCCATCTGTGTGGGCGAAACGTAGTCAATAAAGGATCACATTGTACTGCTTTTGTGTTATATTGCCATTTGTTGTCGGTATTTTTTAACCATTTATTTCCAACAGTTAGGTATCTTTATTTCGAAAAGTTTCGCTACACAGTAGGCCTTCTTCAGTCGGAGTACAGGAAAAGTTGATTAGAAGCAGAGATACTTGAAGTCGATGTAATTCGTCCATCTCCCTTAAAGGTTGAGGTGGTCAGTCCCCTCAGTCTGGAGAAGTGCATGTTCCGTTGTCTGAATACAATATGAAGTTGAATGACAGGATGGAGCCTTGTATAGTGCCAGGAGGTGAGGTCGTAGGTTGATTTGGGAGGGCTGGTTATCTCAAAACCAGCCGTCTCAAACTGTTCTGTACTCGACTGAGAAGAATACTGTTGAGGCGAAAACTCGTTTCGGTAATAAAGGATACCTAACTGTTGCTACTGTGTCTTACCTAACAATCTGTCGGTATTTTATACTATTTAATGTTCATTTACTGGTTCAGACACACTTGCATCACAAGGGTATCTTGGTACAGGACACATCAATTGACAATCGCTACTAGTGAGAACGGCTGGGTTTGAGGAGGAGACCTGCCCTCCCAAATCAACCTTCGTCTCAACATCCTGGCACTTTTAAAAGGCTCCATCCCTGAAACTTAAACTTCATTTTGTTTCAGGACAACGGACAATGCTCTTTCCAGACTGAGGGAACTGACACCTCAAACTTTAAGGGGGTGGGGACTGATTACATACGTCTCTCAAAGTATCTTCTGCTCAAGAAGTTTGTGCTCAAAGAACGTTTTGACTGCTCAAAGAAACGTTTATCCATTATTAAGGAAATTTGATCAATTGAAATGACCCAAAATGGATGAATATAGGAGGAATTTCTACTTAGTGCATAAGAAAGGAATTTATAGGGTATCACAAAGAGGCGAGAGGTCATCTTTATGAACTCTGTATATTGACATTTAAGAGGGACATTTAAAAAGGGATAAGAAAGCTTAACAGGGACTTGGATATTAAAGTTGATAGGGATTCTAAACTAACCCAAGAGTGAGTTTTTTTCCAGAAGTCCTTTAGCAAACAAAAGTCAGAGATAAGATAGGTCCCCTTATAAAATAACTATGGGCATCTTTAATGACAAAGAGAATGAAAATGTGCTCGATTTTAAATAATTATTTTTTCTCTCCGGTTTTTACCAGGAAGACACTAATAATATTCCGGTATTTCATTTTTATAGTGGATCAGAGAAGTTTAAATTATGTAGCATCACAGTCACTTGTGAAATGGTTGTTGCAGAGATAGACAGATGAAGGCTAAATAAGTCACCCGCGGCGGGTCATGATTGAGGTTTTTTCAAGGGTTCTAAAGGAATGCAAATGGAAAGTCTGTGAATCATTAACTTATTTTTTTAATTTATCTCTTAAACAGGTGCAGTGTCTGATATGTGGAAGATGGCTAATGTAATTCCTATTTTAAAACAGGGGACAAGTCGTTACCGACCAATTTCCGCCCATTATAAGCTCTGACATCATTGTAGGCAATACTTAGAGTCAATTAATAGCTGAGATTATAAAGAAGCCAATCTCGATAAGCATAGCTTGATTAATGATACTCAGCATGGATTACACAAGAGGCGGTCTTTGTCTAACTAATTATATCTTTCTTCAGTAAGCTTTTGAGGGTGTTGACACACGATAAAGAATTTGATATTATTTACTTTGATTTTAGTAAGGCATGTGATAGAGTCCGCACCACCAAAAGACTGTTGAAGAAGTAGACAGATCTGGCATGGGGGAAGGGTGCTTCTTGCGATCGAAGCATGGCTCACAGACAGGGAAGCAAAGAATTGTGTCCTAAATGGGGTTAAATCCGAGGGGGGATCAGTAACTAGTGGCGTTCCTCAGGGATCAGTATTGGGCCCGTTTGTTGTTTATAATTATATATCAATGATCTTGATGAAGGAATTACTAGTGATATGAAGCACATTCGCCGATGACACGAAGATAGGTAGGATAATTGATTTAACGTAGTTGTTAGGGAACTTCAGGAGGATTTAGACAAACTCTACTCTTGGTCTGAAAAGCTGGCAGATGCAGTTCAATGTAGAGAAATGCAAGGTTTCTGAAGCTCGGAGTGTCCATAACCCTAGCACTTGGCCAATTAAAAGACAAATGCAGTAATAATGTGATCCTTTATTGGACTACAGGCTTTTTCAAGTCACAAACAGAATACCTGGGGTGGAAGGATCGCGAGTATTTAATGTACGGCTGAGGTCAGGTGAAGGTGATGCATATGATTGATGTACCGAGTGGGGTTATAGAGCTCTAAAAAACTTGGGTAGCTTGGAAAGAGATTGATAAGGTTTGTAGCAGACATTCTACAGGTGTTCTTATGTGGTAGCCGATGGAAGGAAAGTTTCTGGAAAGTTGGTTAGCTATGTTATAGAAGCCACTATTATGGTTGAAGTTGTGCGGATATTGAAATGAGTGGATGATTCAGGATTCTTCGGTATTGAGTGTTGTTTTGTGGCTATAAGTCTTGAGTTTCTGTAGTTTATCATGTGGTTGTGTGGAATTACGGTGTTGTTACGTAGCATTCCTTTGTGACGTCAGGACCTGGCTTGCGTTATTGTGTGTTTCTGAAAAAAATACGTGTTTGGAGGGTCCTTGATGTATTTCGCCCACGTGTTAATTGTTGCAGTCATTACAAGGGATTAGTATACCCCTGCAGGAGGATGGAGGCTTGTCTATGCCTACTATGTGATGGCCTTGATGGTCAGTGTTGTGGAGTATGAAACAATATTGTTTAATACTATGGAACAATGCTCTTCTCCAGTCTGGGACCTGACCACCTCAAAACCTTTATGGGTGTTGATATGTTTACATCGTCTTCAAGTATATTTCTGCTTCTATCAACTTTTCTGTACTTGGGGACTGAAGAATCCTACTGTGTAGGAGAAACGTTTTCAAATAAAGATACCTAACTGTTGCCTATGTGTCTTACCCTAACATTCCTAACATGTTGGCATATGTGTCTTACCTAACAATCTGTCGGTATTTTATACCAATTTTAATGTTCATTATGTCAGACACTGCCAACACTAGGGTATCTTGGTAAACCATCAACTTCGACAACTCATACTCGTGATGAACGGTGGGTTTGAGGAGGGACATGCCCTCCCAAATAAACCTAAGTCTCACCTCTGGCACTATATAAGGCTCCATCCTGTCCTTCAAATTAATATTGTTTAAGGACAACGGAACTATGCTCTTCTCCAGAATGAGGTGGACTGTCCACCTCAAACTTTAAGGGTGATGGACTTGATTACATCGTCTTCCAAGTTAGTATCTTGCTTCTATCACAACTTTATCTGTTTACTCGACTGAAGAAGGCCTACTGTGTAGGCGAAAACGTTTCGAAAATAAAGATACCTAACTGTTGCATATGTGTCTTACCTAACATCTGTCGGTATTTTATACCCTTTTAATGTTCATTCTGTCAGACACTGCAACACAAGGGTATCTGGTACAGTCCATCAACTTCGACAAAAACTCTACTAGTGAGATACGGCTGGTGTGAGGGGAACTGCCCTCCCAAATCAACTACGTTCACCTCCTGGCACTTTAAAAGGCTCCATACTGTCACTTCAACTTCATATTGTTTCAGAACACCAGTAACAATGCTCTTCTCCAGTCTGAGGGGACTGACCACCTCAAACTTTTAGGGTGATGCGACTGATTAACACGATCTTCAAGTATCTTCTGCTTCTATCAACTTTTCTGTACTCGATACAGATGAAGACCCTACTGTGTAGCGAAACGTTTCGAAAATAAAGATTTACCTAACTGTTGCATATGTGTCTTACTAACAATCTGTCGGTTATTTTATACCATTTTTTAATGTTATTCTGTTCAGTCATGCAACACAAGTGGAATCTTGGTACAGACCATCAACATTCGACAACTCTTCTAGTGAGACACGGCTTGGTTAGAGTGGGAAATGCAATCCCAAATCAACCTACGTCTAACCTACTGGCACTATAAATGGACTCCATCCTGTCACTTCAACTCATATTGTTTAAAGACAGGACAATGATCTTTTCTGACTGAGGACTGACAACCTCAAAACTTTAAGGGTGATGGACTGATTACATCTCTTAAAGTATCTTCTGCTTCTATCAACCTTTTCTGTACTCGACCTGGAAGGAAGCCTTCTGTGTAGGAGTAAACGTTCGAAATAAAGATACCTAACTGTTGCATATGTGTCTTACCTAACACTCTGTCGGTTTTTTATTACCATTTTAATGTTCATTCTGTCTGACAACTGCCAACACTAGGGTATCTGGTACTGACCATCAACTTAGACAAACTCTTCTTGTGAGAACGGGCTGGGTTTGTGAGGGGACCTGCCCTCCCAAATCAACCTACGTTCTCACCTCTGGCACTTTAAGAGGCTCATTCCTGTCACTTCAACTTCATATTGTTTCAAGGACAACGGAACATTGCTCTTCTCCCAGCTGAGGGGACTGACCACCTCAAACTTTAAGGGTGATGGACTGATTACATCGTCTACAAAGTATCTTCTGCTTTATCAAACTTTTATGTACTCGACTGAAGAAGCCTTCTGTGTAGGCGTAATCGTTTTCGAAATAAAGATACCCTACTGTTGCATATGTGTTCTTACCTAACAATCTGTCGGTGTTTTATACCATTTTAATGTTCATTCTGTCAGACACTGCAACACAAGGGTATCTTGGTACAGACCATTCAAACTTCGACAAACTCATAGTTGAGAAAGGGTGAGGTTGAGAGGGACCTGACCTCCCAAATCATACCTTACGTCTCAATCCTCGGAGCACTATAAAAGGCTTCCAATCCTGTCACTTCAATTCATATTGGTTCAGACAACGGAACAATGCTCTTATCCAAGACTGAGGGGACTGACCACCTCAAAACATTAAGGGTGAATGGAATGTTACATCGTCTTCAAGTATCTTCTGATTCTATCAACTTTTCTGTACTCGATGAAGACAGACCTATGTGTAGGCGAAAACGTTCGAAAATAAAGATACCTAACTGTTGCTTATGTGCTTACCTAACACTCTGTCGGTATTTTATACCAAAAATTTTTATATGTTCATTCTGTCAGACACTGCCAAACAATGGGATATTGGTTACAGACCATCAACTTCGACTCAAATCTACTAGTGAGAACGGCTGGTTTGAGGAGGGACCTGCCCTCCCAAATCACCTAGTTCACCTCATGGCACTTTAAAAGGCTCCATCCTGTCACTTCAACTTCATATTGTTTCAGGACAACGGGAACAATGCTCTTCTCTGTCTGAGGGATGACCACTCAAAACTTTAAGGGTGATGGACTGATTACATCGTCTTCAAGTAATCTTCTGCTTCTATCAACTTTTCTGTACTCGACTGAAGAAGCTATCTGTGGTAGGCGAAAACGTTTTCATAATAAAAAGATACCTAACTTGTTGCATATGTGTCTTACCTAACAACCTAACCAAGGTAAACTAAAGATTGTCCTAGAAGTTGGCAACCTAATAGTCAGCTGCTCATTGCCGTCCTGAGGTACCTGCTACAGTAAATTCTCGTACCTTTACCAGCAAAACTCACATCTGAATCTGTCTCTGTGGTTAGACAGAAATCTGATATCGAGAAGAAGAAGAAAGTAAAATGCACTATTGTTACAGAAAGGACATACTAGAGGTATTGCTATAAGTTAGAAAGAGATACGAGTAACAGTCGTGTGGCTGGCGCCCCATCAGTCGTATCTCTCTTCCGAGCAACAAAGGCACCATAATCCTAGCATTCTCTGATCCTACTGTTTTAGATAATGTTACTCAGGATAGCTGCTTGCGTCAGAAAGTGTATCTGACGAAAAGATTCGTTTCAGCCATGATTCCTTACTTTTCGAGAGGGAGGTAGAAATAGGATTTGATGAATCACATCTAACTCGAAATAATTACTTGCAGCAGACACTGGGCAGTTATCTCACAACTTATAGAGTGATGTTTATGGCCTAGAACTGACGTTTACCTATTGCAAGATAGATGTATTGTCTAGAAGAACTATGGAGGGGCTGTTATAAAAGTGCCTCTGCCACATTGTATACATTCAAAACATGGCTATTATATGGTTATATCAGGTGGGATCCAGTGGTGTATTTCCATCAGGTCAGTGGACCTTGGTGATAGGGAAACGATTATACTTACATGCTGGTATATGTAAAGAACCACTTGTGGTTTAATATACACACTGATGATAATTTGCCATTGAAGCTTGTAGAGAGAAAACTATTTATTTCCTCTCAGCGCCAATTACTAGAGCTATGTCAAAGATGCAAAACCATCCTTGTCTCCTGTTGAGTTTGTGATGACGATGATTGGGGTTGAATATGGTTTTAGTGCGCTATGCGCCAGGATCCATTAACACTGACCTCCCACGGTCATCAACCTAGTCAAGTCACATCGGAAGTTAAATTTCTTAACTCATGATGATTTAATCAAGGGATCAGTTTGTGTGATCAGTCACTGGAAAGACTGAGAGAATGCAGTTACGGAGAGTGAAGCAAAGGTTCTCGATTATTGTTTCTAATTTAGTACGGTGTACTGAAGGAGGATAATTACATGCAAGTTGTCAGCTGATAGTGTTTCCACCACAGTCAAGCATCTTAGTTAGTGTTACCACCATTGTCCTATTCGCTTTCGGGCTGTGTGGACGCACTGCGCCAAACGCTCTTGCTTTCTCTGGTGCGCAACTTCCACTGTTTTCACAAAGATGGCTGCCAGCTAACGCAGGAGGGAGCTACACGTGTGTGTAGACCTCGTTAAAGGGGCTAATTTACCCTACGAATGCCTCTGTTTTTGATTACCTACGTTTATACGGGACACGTTTTGGCATTGAAGTGAAAGGACGTACACGGAATTAGCACTTAATGGATCATCACAAATCTTCATAAAGTTCTGTACAGTGAGGATATGAAAGACGGTGACTCAGTACAGGAGAAGAACATCACCGTATCATCTGGTCTGGAGGTACGCCTGCGGGATCGCCTCAAATTACTTACACACTGTGGGAGGATCCGCAACGTTTCCTTTCGAGGCAGACGATGTAGATATCAGGAGAAATTTCTAAGATATGGTGAGGTGCTGCTATAACTTTAGTTCGATGGACGGAGGGAAAATATGGAAGGGTTGCGGCTGGCTGGATCTTACACCGTCAAGATGTCTTTAAAGAAAGGTAGAATCATCTTCCTTTCGTATGTTGTACTGGAGTGATTTTAGGACACAGCTGTATGTGGCCTACGCGGGTCAACGTATGACGTGTCGCCTGTGCCGGCGCTTTTAACCAAATGGCGGCGGATGTGGTTAGAGAAGCAGTGACACGCCGGCCTTGGGAAACGGCAAGTAGACACGGAGGTATCAGGCGGAACCTTGCCGAAGAATTGTGTGCCAGCAGGCACAGGTTAATTGGGCGGAAAAGAATGGAGGGCGTGTTTTAGAGAATTGGTGTAACACTACCACGTTGGCTTCGGATAATCTCCCCGCAAGCGGGCCCGGGAGTTGAAGCAGGCAGCCTGTGGGTGGTGGGAGGATACGGTGATCCACAGGAGTTATCTACGCCCTACAGGAGAGATTAAGTCTTTCCTGGACGTGCCTGCGGAGGAGAAAAGAAACCCAGCCCTACAGGACAGGAGTATTCTGACGGTTGAGAAGGACTTGATGAGCAGATTTCAGAGCCTCTGGGGTCAGAGCCTGGCATGTTGCAGTTGATACAGGTGGGAAGAAGAGGTGCACAAGGGCAATGGAAATATCTGATATGGAAATGAGGGCACATCTGAAAGAGGGCTGGAGGTAGCTCGGATAAGGAGGTCTATAAACACCAGCTCAGCGTACAGGGAAAGAAGACGTGGCAAGCGAGTGCATTAAGAAAGGGCGGGGTAGTGCACAGGGGGGGGGAGGACGGCACCGGCGGGAAAGAGTACACGAGGGGGAAAAGACAGAAGCAGCAAAAAGTGGAACAGACCGGACACAGAGACATAGAGGAAAGCCACCCTTTATGAATCTTTTAAGTGTCTAACGGATAAAACGTGAATGGCCTTAGAGCTGACGGTAAACGAGCTATTGGTTGGAGGATGTTTTGCGGCGTTTTAAAATTGATGTGTGTTTTATTCATAGAACACAATTTCAAGTTTGGCCAGAGAGTTGAGGCTGAAGGTTTTAGGGGCTGTATGTTGGTAGTTCAGGAATTTAAAGGGTGGGGGTGGATGTGGCCAGTGCAGTGAGGGAGTCCAGCCCATTTCCCACATGCTCCAAAGTGGGAAGAGGGAGGGGAGGGGAGGGTGGTGAGGGTCGGAAGGTGACTTATGGGGCGAGATTAGGAGTATGGCCCCCTTTCTGGGGATATATATGCCGGCAATAGTAAACATAGGCGTTAAGGGGAATTTTTGTAAGGAGGTTTTGCTTATCTACATGCGGGTGTTTACCAATGGTTTATATAATAGTTGGGGATTGGAATTGTGTAAATAAGGAATAAGGATGTGGATCGTGAGGGGACAGGGTGTGTGCTTGGGTATTGAGGGGATTTGTTGTGGGTTGCCCGGGTTTATGACTTAGTCAGGGGCGATGGGTGGATTGTAGAGGCACACGTTTATGCGGAGGGGTTATGCTGCCAGGTTGGATCGTATATATATTAACTCGAATATATAACAGTTGAAGTGTAATGACGATAGATTTAGGTTTTTACGGACATAGTGCCGTTATGGCAGAGATGGCTTGGGAAGGGATGGTTCGTAGTGTATGTGGGTTATTGGAAATTGAATGTGAGGCTACTTCAGGGGATGAGTGGCTGAGGGGTTTGTTTTTTAGGGATGGTTGGATGCTACTATGAGGTGGGCTACGCTACGAAGAGGAGGGATATCCTGGAATGGTGGGGAGAAGAATCACGCTAAAATGCTGATCAGATTGGAGTATTACCAGCATAGAGGATGGGTTGAGGAGGGTGGGAGGTATGGTTTACAGAATTATTTAGAGGGGCAGCTTAAATGATTGTTATGAAGGGGGAGTGGGGGGGACTTAGA
>NW_026475901.1:0-10986 GCF_026875155.1 Cherax quadricarinatus
ACAAAAAAACCCCATATATAACAGTTTAATAAATTTAATAAATTATTTTCGGGAAAATCAAAGTTCCAATTAACAGTTTGATACATAAGCAGTAAAAATTTTTCAAATTTGTTTCTTGAAGTATTAAGATTTTTATTTTTGTATTGTATATGAGGAGAAGTTTATCAGAAATATTGTAATCTCCGTAATATTACTACTAAACTTTAATAATAATTATTAATGAAGCTAAATTTAGCAGGGTGTGATATCCTCGGGAAAGTTTCAGTTACTGGCTCTTGTAAATGATTCCCATATTTTTTCAGTAGAACAGTTGTATGTCACGGCCAAACTGGTCGTAACTTCAGTAGGCACTTGTTGCCTCAATGTGATCCAGAAAGCCATAAAGTGTTTCTGGAAAAAGATATCCTGGTATTCAGGACTAAACTGTAGTTGTGTTATCTTTTATTTCTGATGTCACCTCTTTCTTCATTCCTGTCTTGTTTCCTTCCAGATTTTTTCTTCGCTGCTTCACTTTACTAAGGATATATACGATATGGAATTTATTAAGTACATCGTCGGCCGCAACTGACCAGTGCGTCTGGGCATCACTTTGCAGTTCTCAGTGAATTGTTATATTTAATTCTTTACCTTTGACTGTAAACGTTTTGTCTTGCAAATTCCTGAGACTATTCCTTGTGATATACTATGTCACAAGCAGGGCTTCAATTGTAGCGTTTGTTCGTTTTATCCTATAACAAAGTGGAGCCTTTTTCAACTATTTCTCAAAGGAAGCTTCTTTTTCCTAGGGAGTTTAAAAGTCGCTGACACGGACTCACTTGTTCTTGACATTGCCTCATTTGGAGAGAGCCCTTGCAAATGTATTTTAAAATCCTAGTAGTAGGTTGGTAGACAACCGCCCAGGAAGGTACTACTGTCCTGCCAAGTGAGTGTAAAACGAAAGCCTGTAATTGTTTTACATGATGGTAGGATTGCTGGTGTCCATTTTTTGTCTCATAAACATGCAAGGTTTCAGGTACGTCTTGCTACTTCTACTTACACTTAGGTCACAACTACACCGACATGTACAAGCATATATATATATACACAGCCCTCTGGGTTTTCTCTATTTTCTTACTAGTTCTTGTTCTTGTTTATTTCCTCTTATCTCCATGGGGAAGTGGGACAGAATTCTTCCTCCGTAAGCTATGAGTGTTGTAAGAGACGAATAAAATGCCAGGAGCAAGGGGCTAGTAACCCCTTCTCATGTATAAATTACTAAATTTAAAAAGAGAAACTTTTGCTTTTCTTTTTGGGACACCCTGCCTTGGTGGGATACGGCCGGTTTGTTGAAAAAAAAATGAAGAGTTAAGAGAATTTTTAGTACGCAGCTAAAAAAAAATAAGGCAATAAGAATACTTTCAGCTATATGAGTAAGTTTGTTCTTCCTACACTTAAAACGAAGATACCCATTTCATTTCTTCAAACTTGAACAAGTTCTCCTTCAACTTTTGCAAAATAAAGATAACAGACAATATATTTGTCATTGCTGTTAATGGTATTACGGAATGATATCTTTCTGGTTTCTGTAAGAATCATGTGTGCTTTAAGAATTCATGTCCTTTGAAGCATTTCATACGTTAGAAGCGAAATGCCAGCAGCAACTGTCAATAAACTGTATATGCATCTTTACAGGAAGCCTGGCTATTTGGTTTTCAAATGTTACAGCGATGTCTAGGACGTTTTCTGAAGTAGTGGTATTCACTTCGATTTAAACTCAATTTGGACGATCCAACTGATTTCTCACGTTACTAAAAGGCATGTGCATTCTTAAAACAGATCGTATGATAGTACTGTTCTACGGAACTTTGTCAAAAAATGAGAAATATGCTCCTCAATGATCAGCATTAAGAACAGTATTTAAAAATATATCAAACGTGCTAGAGTCCCCGTGGAATATACTAATGTAACCCAGAACACTCAACAGATCTTTAGTCATATTGAGTATCAGGTCCAAAACTCAGTTGCGCCGCTTCTTAAGGGTCTATTAATGTTAGAGTTCCTTCTCATAATTATCCTGATATCTAATTACTTGATCAATATAAATTAGTAAAACACTGTTTAATATAAAAATAGGCAAAAGCAAATCCATCATTGTTTTAATCAAGGAAGAAGAGAGTAATTATTTCCTCTGGATAACCTAATTTTACTTTTGGATTTTGTAATACAGATTACCGTATTCTTTGGAAAATGTCAAATCTGTAGTGGTCATGTAATATCTGAGAAAGGTAGGTTAGCTCCAGTTCCTCGGGTAAAGATCCCTTCGTCTGCATCAAGGCACCTCTCATGAAAAGTTAGTATGGTAGAAGACATAAATAAAGTAATTCCTCCACAGTTTTCAAAACTTTCTATTTCAATTTTCTGATACAAGTTTGTATAACACCATAACCAACTACAGATCCAAAGAATGAGAGTTACCCTCATATTCGTGTGATGATTTCTAATTACCTTCCATTGCCTAGGTGCTGTATTATTATTATTATTATTATTATTATTATTATTATTATTATTATTATTATTGTCGTTGTTGATATTATTTTTATTATTATTTAAGGAAAACGTTAAACACATAAGGGTGAAACAGCATCTGGAGAGATGGGCAGCAATAAGGTTCAATCCAAGGAACATAAGTACAGTCTCTTGCATCAGGAGCTCCTTGTGAGGGCTTCCCATGATTATAATAGTTAAGTTGTAGGTAATTTTATTTTTAAGTTTAATATTTTGATTGTCTGGAGAACTTGAAAAGTCATTCATAAGGAAAATTTGGGCCTTTAGTTGTTTTATAGTTTCACTTTATTGTAAGTACAGTATAAAAATAATTTTAGAAAATTTAGTAAATTATCTAATTTCAGGTCTCTTGCTTGAGGAACTGGAGAAGTGTCCTATTTTTTTAATAAAATCAAATTTTGCCTCCCATTATGTTTCTTATTTCTTTATGATGATTATGGAAGGCAATCTTGCGGACCTAGAGAATGTACAGAGAACTCTCACTGCACATGTGTCAAGCACTTGAATTATCTGAGAACGTTATCAGTCCCTTGACCTGTAGTACTTGGAATGCATTCTAGAAAGATACATCATGATTTTCATCTGGAAAATCCTAGAGGGACTGGATCCGAATCTATAAACAAATCACTAACTACGACAGCATAGCTTCAGAAGACTGCAACGTAGCCCTAAGGAAAACCGGAGTACACCGAGAGACAATACAGTAAGTGCAAGAGGCCCAAGACTATTCAACAGCCCTCTCATCATTCATAGGTGGATTCCCAATATACCCCTAGCCGTCTTCAATACAGAACTGGATGGTTCCTAACCAGGTCCTGTTCAGCACTAACAGCCTAATTAATCAGGCCTGATCCACCAGGAAGCCCGGTCATGGACCTGGTCGCTGGGGCATTGATCCCTGGAACACTCTCCAGGTAGACTCCAGGTAGACTCCAGGTACAACCAATATAAATGCATTAAAAAATGTGTAAAGATTTTCCTCAACAAAAAAAGAAAAAAACACTAAACATACCCTGAAAACAGAAATTATACTCGTACACTGGCTAAAGGCTCTTTAAAATTCTGTATTTTGTATGATAAGCACAACACATTAGCACACACTTATCACCACAACTGATGTTTTCCAGTATTATGATATTTTCAAATTTTAGTAAAATATCATATTAATTTCGTAAGTCCTGAGCTCTCCAACGCCACTCAATAAAAAGTTCAAAGATTTAAATACAATAAGTGCTGCATTATTACAGACATTTTCTGATACAAGTTACAAATTTTACCTCAAAACATATTTTTTTTTTTAAATGTATCCAGCTGTATAGTCCTTGTGGCTTAGCGCTTCTTTTTTATTATAATAATAATTTAAATGTATCCAGCACGTTTGGTAATTTAAAGAAATCGGTCCAACACAGCATGAAAAATGACTGTAGTGAGAACATTGACTGTCATTGTTATGCTAGGTACCTTAAATTTGTCAAATACATTGTATTCTCTAAATTACCACCCTCAAGGGAGGTTCCTTGATGCTCGTGATGTGCTCTTGATCTAGGGAATTTGGGTCTGCGTTTCAGTTCTCTGAATTGAGCCTGAATTCCTTCAATTCCCCCTCCCCCACAGGCACTGTACGATTTAGGCACTACTGGTTTGGCGCTCCCCCATGATGATAATTTAAATTAACAAAATTTATTTTCTTCCTCTTTCAGCATCATCTCCCACCTTAGCCTCTGCCACAGTAGGATAAGCAGCCCCTGCGTCTGACACACACACTAGTTTAATCCCTCAGCAGCTCATCTTTGACAAGCTCCTCTCTCACTACAGTGTCCTACCCCACCTTACATCACGTGTTTCATCAACAATGCATGTTGCTCTCATAGTAAGCAGATTTATTACATAATGTTGAGCGAGAAAGCGAGACGCTGTGGCAGTTTCTGAGAGACTTAACCCTTTAAAGCCTGAGACTGCCGGGAAAGACAGAGATGAAATTTGCCATACTTTTCTTCAAGCCAAAGTTCCTTAATCAGATGAAGATGTGAAACTCTGAGGAAAAGAGGGAAATTATTCATGACATCTCAATACCGAAGGAGGAAGAGAATAGACAGGAAAGAGGAGAGAAGGAATGGAAAGAGTGAAGATTAGTTAGGTGCTCGGGGCTTGGCTGATAGCACCTTCAGCACCCCCGGGCACGGGTGAAACGTTAGGAATGTTTCCTTTCACCTGCTTCCTGTTCGCTTAGCAGTAATTAGGTACCTGGGTTTTATTCAACGCTGGGGTCGCGGTCAGTAATAAAATTAATTTGGGTTTCCCGAAATACTCTCCATAACTAGAGGTTTCTATAAAGTAGACAGTGTAAAGTTCTTTCGGCAGTTTTCATAATCATTATTAAGTTAGTTGGGGTAAGGTTTGTCAGAAAAAAAGACAAGTGTTTCCTGATGTTGATCTTAGTCATAATGGCCCACAGCTGGAGCTTTGGTCAACTGACCGAGGCCTTCCGCCCGGCTTACTGGCTCGCCCCTTTATTTAAAATTTTGGTTATGATTATAAAATATAGATCGTTATTATTATTTATTAAATAATCTAGAAGAAATATCTTAAATGGAATTTTTCAACCGTGTCAACAAAGGGGGAAGGAAACGATGGTATAAAGGAATGAAAAGTGTAATGAAAGTGATAGAAAGAAAGAAATAAATAGAAGGGTAATGACACATAATGCAAATATATAAATATATATATATAAAATATATATACATATATATATATATATATATATATATATAAATGAAATATATATAAATATATATATATAAATATATGTGGTGTGTGTGTGTGTGTGTTGAGCAAAGTTAACTTTATGAAGGATTCAGGAAACCGGCAGACCGACACGAGTCCTTGAGATGGTAAGTAAAGTGGCCTGCACTCAGAAGGAGGGGTGTTATGTTGCAGTTAAAAACTGAGTGTAAAGCCCCATCTGGCAAGACAGTGAATGTGGAGTGAATATGGTGAAAGTTTTTCTTTTTCGGCCACCCACCTTGGTGGGAATCGGCATTGTGATAATAAAAAATAATAATAATAAAATATATATATAATATTATATTTATATATAAATATAATAAATATAATATATATATATATATATAATATATATATATATATAAGGGAGGTACCACCACTCGAACAGTTCCTAGGACCCTCCATCTCATAGAAAAAGAAAAAACTTGCTTCAGGGAAAACTCAAGTTCTCCTGAAGGCTGTTGAGAATTTTCCCTACCACCCCCTATAATTTCAAGTATGGTTTTATTAAGGACAAAATACAAATGGCAAACATTCACTAAAAATACAAAGGAAAGTAAAACAACATAGGTGACTCGATGTTTCAACATCTCGAAAACTTCGTCCAGCTCCCGCGGTGGTCATGTGCCCAGAATGCTGCAGGCATTTCCTCCTGGATCGCAACACTGATCTCTGAAAGAAACTGGTCGCCCCTGTGGTCCATGGTTTCGTATGATGAGGCTATTCACCCAAGCTCTTTGAGAAATTTAGAGCACACTTGCCACATGCACCAAGGGTCTCCGACCCTATTGGAAAGAAAGTTATAGCATGGAGGAAGGTCTTCATATATTCGATCTTCTGGTCTCCCTGTGGCTTGCAGCTCACACCCCCTTCCACTACGTGGTTGCAAGTAGGTGTCTGCCATTGTGGCGGCACATGTGTAGTCCCAGGCAATCGGCGGTGACCATCAGGCCAGTAGCATATGGCTCCATCGGACGCTTTTGACTTCCATCAGACCTCTGTACTTGGGGTTCCCGTTTTGAGCTGGGCAAAACGGACTGGGCGAGCTTTCTCTTTAATGATGTCCTTGACCATCCTCCATGTCTGGCATAACTTCCCTTTCTGCGTGTGGCACAGCGAGACAATGAAGTCCAATGATCAGCTGTCGCCCTGCTGCAAATCCACCTAATGTTCGTGAGTATGTATTTATAAATATGCAATATATATAAATATATGCAATATATATATATATATATATATATTATAATATATATATATAGATAATATAAATATATATAGTGGTTCAGATTAGACTATCCAGCAAGCGTGCGTGAGCGTGTCAGATAGAGTGAATAGAGACGAATGTATGTGGGAACCTGACGATCTGATGGAGTGTGAGCAGAGTAATATTATGAAGGAATTCAGGGAAACACAATGCCTGCCTTAAAGGAGGGTTCGGGATATTAGCAGTTTTGGTAGGATATAATGTGTATATTTATAGGTATATGCTTCTAAACTTTGTTTCTGAGCACCTCTGCAAAAACAGTGATAATGTGTGAGTTGAGGTGAAACTGTTGAATGATGAAAGTATTTTCTATTTTGTGATTTTTTCTTTCTTTCTGTGTCACCCTGTCTCGGTGGCAGACTGCGCTGTTAATATATAATATCTATATATATATATATATATATATATATATATATATAAATATATATATATATATATGAATAATATATATATATATATAAATAATATATATATATATATATAAATAATATATATATATATAAATATAATATATATATATATATATATATATATATATCTATGTCGTGCCGAATAGTCAGAACTTGCATCTTGGCTTAAACAGCACGCCTCATCATGCCATATAGGATACAAGCGAAAAATTGTGTTGCAATAATTCGGGCATTATTATTATTATAATCAAGGGGACGCGCTAAACCCGAGGATTATACAAGCGCCTGGGGGGGGGGATGAGGAAGGCATTCAGGCTTAATTCGGGGAAAAAAAACGGAAACTGGAGGCACAGATCCAAGTCCCACTAAATCATGAGCCCCTCACCAACATCAAGAACCCTTCCTTAGGGAATATTTCGCAAAATCATCGTAACGCTAACGAAAAAATATATTTCATTGTGCTTGTTTAGTATTAAATTTACTGTAAACGTATTTAAAATATATTTTAATAGGATTAGCTAAAATAAATTGTCTTGTTATAATAAAGTTAGGTAGGTTTTCTGAGATTCTTCCATTGCAAAATTAAAATTTTGCATTAACATTAATGAAAAAATATCTCATTTAAACGTATAAGGAAATTTTCAGAAAATACTTAATTTTAGATGAGTTCTTGCTAATTGAGACCAGTTTTAACATATTCGGCACAACATATATATATATATATATTAAATATAAATATATATATATATAATATATATATATATATATATATATATATATATATATATATAAAGAACATAAGAAATGAGTGAGACACTGCTAGGAGGCCTGTTGCCCATACTAGGCAGTCCTTTAAATCAATTCATCCCACTAACCAAACATTTGCACAACCCAATTTTCAATGCCACCCAAGAAATAAGCTCTGATGTGAAAATCCCACTCAAATCCAACCCCTCCCACTCATGTACTTATCCAACCTAAATTTGAAACCCCCAAAGTCCCAGCCTCATAACCCAACTAGCTAGACGTTCCACTCATCAACTACCCTATTTCCAAACCAATACTTTCCTAGTCCTTTCTAAATCTAAACTTATCTAATTTAAATCCATTACTGCGGGTTCTCTCTTGGAGAGACATCCTTAAGACATTATTAATATCCCCTTTATTAAACCTATCTTCCACTTATACACTTCGATCAGGTCTCCCCTCATTCTTCGTCTAACAAGTGAAGAAACTTAAGAATCTTCATTCTTTCTTCATAAGGAAGATTTCTAATGTATGTATTAATTTAGTCATCCTACGCTGAATGTTTTCTAACGAATTTATGTCCATTCTGTAATTTTGGAGACGAGAACGAGCTGCATAATCTATGTGAGGCCTTACTAATGTGTTTTAAAAGCTGCAGTATGACCTCTGGACTTCTGTTGCTTACACTTCTTGAATAAATCCCAGTAATCTATTTGCCTTATTACGTACGCTTAGGCATTGCTGTTGAATAAATTAGGGCACAATGTGCAACCTCTTGGGTATCTTTATTTTAGGAAACTTTTTGCCACACAGTGGCTTTATCAGTCCATACAAAGGAGAAAACTTGAAGAATAGGATGGATTGATGGATGGATTGATGGACTGACCACATCGACTCAAGGTTGAGGGACTGATTACCTCATTTTCTCCTCCTATTCTTCAAGATTCTCCTTTGTATTTGGACTGATGAAGCCACTGTGTGGCGAAACGTTTCCTCAATAAAGATACCCAAGAGTTGCACATGTGTCTAATTTATCAACAAGTCGGGTTTTCTGAACCATTCATCTACAAAGCATTGCTGTCTTGGTTTAAGGTTGCTGCTCACCATAACCCCCAAGTCCTTTTTGCAATCTGTTGGCTAAGTTCTACATCATTTAACTTTATAGTACTAGGTTATGGGAACTCCCAAGCTTCCCGAACCTTTCATTTAAACTACA
The DNA here is from genome assembly GCF_026875155.1 of Cherax quadricarinatus. NCBI lineage: Eukaryota > Metazoa > Arthropoda > Malacostraca > Decapoda > Parastacidae > Cherax > Cherax quadricarinatus. The sequence goes on from NW_026475901.1 coordinate 8,966, forward strand.
TTGAACTGCATCTGCCACTTTTCTGAAACCCAAAAATAGAGTTTAAATCCTCCTGAAGTTCCATAACATCTACGTTTGAATCAATTATCCTACCCATCTTTGTGTCATCGGCGAATTTACTCATATCACTAGTAAATCCTCATCAAGATCATTGATATAATTATAAACAACTACGGGCCCAAGACTGATCCCTGTGGAACGCCACTTGTTACAGATCCCCACTCGATTTAACCTCATTTATGGACACACTCTGCTTCCTGTCAGTGAGCCATACTCGATCCACGAGAGCACTTTCCCCCAATGCCATGAGCTGCCACTTTTTTTTAACAGTCTATGGTCGGAACTCTATCAAAAGCCTTACTAAAATCTAAGTAAATAATATCAAATTCTTTATCGTGGTCAACAGCCTCAAAAGCTTTAACTGAAAAAAGTTAGTAAATTAGTTAGACAGACCGGCCTCTGTGAATCCATGCTGAGTATCATTAATCAAGCTATGTTTTATCGAGATGGCTTCTTATAATCTCAGCTAAAAATTGACTCAAGTAATTTGCCTACAATTGAGTCGGGCTTATTGGGGGGTAATTTGACGGAACGACTTGTCCCCTGTTTTAAAAATAGGAATTACATTAGCCATCTTCCACATATCAGACACTACACCTGTTTTGAAGAGATAAATTAAAAATATTAGTTAATGGTCACAGAGTTCCATTTGAAATTCCTTAAGAACCCTTTGGGAAAAAACCTCATCAGGCCCCGGGCGACTTATTTGCTTCATTTCTATCTGCTTCACAACCATTTCACCTAGTGACTGTGATGTTACATAATTTATCTTCTTCTAGCCCACTATAAAAAATAATTTCTGGAATATTGTTAGTGTCTTCCTGTGTAAAAACTGAGAGAAAATAATTTTTAAAAAATCGAGCACTTTCATTCTCTTTGTCAGTAAAGTGCCCATAGTTATTTTTAAGGGGACCTATCTTGTCTCTGACTTTTTTTTCTATAGATCTGGAAAAAACTTTAGGGTTAGTTTTAGAATCCCTAGCAACTTTAATTTCATAGTCCCTTTTACTTTTCTTATCCCCTTTTTAATGTCCCTCTTAATGTCAATATACTGATTCATAAGATGACCCTCACCTCTTTTGAAACGCCTTTTAAATTCCTTTCTTATGCCCTAGTAGATATTTCAGCCTATTATCCATCCATTTTGAGTCATTTCTATTTTGATCTAATTTCTTTATATGGGATAAACGTTTTTTTGAGCAGCATGTATTGTGTTCAGAAAACTGTCATATTGACAGCTCACTTCGTTACCCCAGTCAACAGATGATAAGTGTTCTCTAAGCCCATCGTAATCATGCTAAGCGAAAATCTGGGATGTTACTGATTATCGCTACTATCGTACTTCCATTCAATGCTAAATGTAATTGATTTATGGTCGCTAGCACCCATTTTCCCCTGAAATTTCTAAATTATTAACAAGGGATTCATTGTTTGCCATAACTAAGTCAAGCAGGTTATTTCCCCTTGTAGTTCTTCCACAAACGCTTCAAAAAACAATCCTGAACTACTTTAAGAAGTCGTTTTGATCTAAATTCCCAGTCAGAAATTCCCAAACAATATGACTAAAGTTGAAGTCTCCCAGAATTACTACATTATAGTGCCTTGTGGCCTTAACAATTTCCTCCCATAGTAGTTCCCTTGGGCCCTATCTAAATTTGGAGGACGTATATCACTCTTAAAATCAGTTTTTCATGCCCCTCTGAAAATTCTATCCAAACAGACTCTGTATCTGCTACTTCAGACTTAATACCCGTTTTTTATGCAACAGTTCAAGCGATCTCGAACATACAATGCCACCCCACTTCCCGATACTTCTATCTACTTGGAACAATTTAAAACCCTGAATATGACATTCCGCAGGCATGTCCCGACTTTTTGAATTAAACCACGTCTCAGTTAAGGGAAATACATCAATGTTACCCGCACTAGCAACTAATCTCAACTCGTCCCTCTTATTCCTA
>NW_026475903.1:0-10843 GCF_026875155.1 Cherax quadricarinatus
CCAGATTGGGCTTGGTTACAAGTACTGACTGTGTTGTATACCCTCCCTTAGGTTGGTTACAAGTACTGATGATGTTGTAGTAGCCAGACTTTAGGCTTGGTTACAAGTACTGACTGATGTTGTAGTAGCCAGACTTGGGCCCTTGGTTACAAGTACTGACTGATATTGTAGTAGCCAGGCTTAGACTTGGTTACAAGTACTGACTGATGTTGTAGTACCCAGACTTAGGCTTGGTTACAAGTACTGACTGATGTTGTAGTAGCCAGGCTTAGGCTTGGTTACAAGTACTGACTGATGTTGTAGTAGCCAGACTTATGTTTGGTTACAAGTACTGAACTGTGTTGTAGTAGCCAGACTTAGGTTGGCTACAAGTACTGACTGATGTTGTAGTACCCGGGACTTAGGCTTGGTTACAATACTGACTGATGTTGTAGTAGCCAGACTTAGGCTTGGCTACAAGTACTGACTGATGTTGTAGTAGCCAGACTTAGGCTTGGTTACAAGTACTGACTGATGTTGTAGTGGCCAGGCTTAGGCTTGGTTACAAGTACTGACTGATGTTGTAGTAGCCAGACTTAGGCTTACCTGGAGGTTACCTGGAGGTTATTCTGGGGATCAACGCCCCCGCGGCCCGGTCCATGACCAGGCCTCCCGATGGATCAGGCCTGATCAACTAGGCTGTTACTGCTGGCCGCACGCAGTCCAACGTACGAGCCACAGCCCGGCTGATCCGGCACTGACTTTAAGTATCTGTCCAGCTCTCTTGAAGGCAGCCAGGGGCTTATTGGTAATTCCCCTAATGCTTGATGGAGGCTGTTGAACAGTCTGGGCCCCGGACACTTATGGTGTTTTCCCTTGTGTACCAATGGCGCTCCTACTTTTTATTGGGGGCATTTTGCATCGCCTGCCCAGTCTTTTACTTTCGTAGGGAGTGATTTCTGTGTGCAGATTTGGGACCATTCCTTCCAAGATTTTCCAAGTGTAGATTATGATATATCTCTCCCTCCTGCGTTCCAACGAGTACAAGTCAAGTGCTTCCAAGCGTTCCCAGTAGTTAAGGTGCTTGACAGAACTTATACGTGCAGTAAAGGATCTCTTTACACTCTCTAGATCTGCGATTTCACCTGCTTTGAATGGAGATGTTAATGTACAGCAGTATTCCAGCCTAGAGAGAACAAGCGATTTGAAAAGGATCATCATTGACTTAGCATCTCTTGTTTTGAAAGTTCTCATTATCCATCCTATCATTTTCTTTGCACGTGCGATCCTGGCACTGTTGTGATCCTTGAAGTGAGATCCTCAGACATTAACTACTCCCACGTCCCTTACATTATTTTTCCGCTCTATTGTATGGCCGGAGTCAGTAGTATACTCTGTTCTAGTTATTATCTCCTCCAGTTTTCCATAACGGAGTAGTTGGAATTTGTCCTCATTGAACATCATATTGTTTACCGTTGCCCACTGGAAAACTTTGTTTATATCTTCTTGGAGGTTAACCGCGTCCTCAGCAGATGACAGCCTCATGCAGATCCTAGTATCATCCGCAAAGGATGATACGGTGCTGTGGTGTATCTCTGTCTATGTCTGATATGAGGATAAGGAATAAGATGGGGGCGAGTACTGTGCCTTGTGGAACAGAGCTCTTCACTATGGCAGCCTCCGATTTAACTCTGTTGACCACTACTCTTTGTGTTCGATTTGTTAGGAAGTTGAAGATCATCTCCCCACTTTCCCAGTTATTCCTTTAGCACGTATTTTATGGGCTATTACGCCATGATCGCATTTGCCAATGCTTTTGCAAAGTCTGTGTATATTACATCTGCATTCTGATTTTCTTCAAGTGCATCCAAGGCCATGTCATAGTGATCCAGTAGTTGTGAGAGGCAGAAGCGACCTGCCGTGAACCCATGTTGCCCTGGATTGTGCAGATTTTGGGAATCCAGGTGATTTGCAATCCTGCTTCTTAGCACTCTTTCAAAGATTTTTATGTGGGACGTCAGAGCTATTGGTCTACAGTTCTTAGCTAATGCTTTGCTGCCACCTTTATGGAGTGGGGCTATATCCGTTGTTTTAAGTGACTTTGGAATTTCACCCATGTCCAAGGTCCTCTTCCATAGTGTACTTAGGGCACGCGAGAGGGGTTTCTTGCAGTTCTTAATGAAAACAGAGTTCCACGAGTCTGGGCCCGGGGCTGAGTGCATAGGCATGTTGTCAATGGCTTTTTCGAAATCTATCGGCTTGGTTACAAGTACTGACTGATGTTGTAGTAGCCAGGCTTAGGCTTGGTTACAAGTAATGACTGATGTTGTAGTAGCCAGACTTAGGCTTGGTTACAAGTACTGACTGATGTTGTAGTAGCCAGGCTTAGGCTTGGTTACAAGTACTGATTGATGTTGTAGTAGTCAGACTTAGGCTTGGTTACAAGTACTGACTGATGTTGTAGTAGTCAGATTTAGGCTTGGTTACAAGTACTGACTGATGTTGTAGTAGTCAGACTTAGGCCTGGTTACAAGTACTGACTGATGTTGTAGTAGTCAGACTTAGGCTTGGTTACAAGTACTGACTGATGTTGTAGTAGTCAGACTTAGGTCACAAGTATTTCTGGCAGTTTGAGAAACACACAGATGATGACCAAACTAAATACAAAGTATGTGATCAACCTTATGGTCACTATCTTGAACACTATGTGCTTCATTACCCACTTGTGGAATATACAGATAGGCAGTATAATAACCTATGTGATATGTTAAGATATCTAATTAATGAAAATAAGATACCAGACATTAAATTAATTTCCTAAATTTGCTTGTAACAGAAGAACTGTAGATGTAAATCCAGATGTGCTCCTGTTAACCCTTCTGGGACCTAGTTCCTGGGCCTTTTGTGTTTCCCTATGTTCTTGCGCTACCATCCACAAGATGAATATGAGTTGCACAATAAATTAGCTACTACCGTTCACGAGATGGCTATGAGGTGCACAAACTAGCTACTAGTCATTACCTTCCCTCGGTCTGGTCATCCCTACTGTATACTACATTACCTTCCTCGGTCTGGTCATCCCTTACTGTATACTACTTACTTCTCTCGGTCTGGTCATCACTACTGTATTCTATCTTTACCCCCATCGGTCTGGTCATCCTACTGTATTACTACATTACCTTCCCTCGGTCTGGTCATCCTACTGTTCTACTACATTACCTTCCCTCGGTCTGGTCATCCGTACTGTATAACATTACCTTCATCGGTCTGTTCATCCCTACTGTATATTTTGTTTTTTTTACATTACCCTCCCTCGGTTGGTCGTCCCTACTGTATACTACAATTACCTCCCTCGGTATGGCACCTACTGTATACTACATTACCCCTCCTCGGTCTGGTCATCCTACTGTATAATACATTTACCTTCCCTCGTCTGGTCATCCCTACTGTATACTACATTACCTTCCCTGGTTCGGGTATCCTACTGTATACTACATTACCCTCCTCGGTCTGGTCATCCTACTGTATATACATACCTCCTCGGTTGGTCTCCCTACTGTATATACATTACCTTCCCTCGGTCTGGTGTCCCTACTGTATATTTACATTACCTTCCCTCGGTCTGGTCATCCCTACTGCTATACTACATTTCCCCTCCCGGTTGGTCATACCTACTGTAGACTACATTACCTTCCCTCGGTTGGTCATCCCTACGGTATACTACATTACCTCCCCTCTGTCTGGTCATCCCTACTGTTACTACATTCCTCCTCGGGCTGGTCTTCCCTACTGTATAAAAATTACACTCCCTCGGTTGTCGGTCATCCCTACTGTATACTACATTACCTCCCTCGGTCTGGGTCCATCCCTATGTATAATACCTTACCCTCCATCGGTCTGGTATCCCTACTGTTTATCATTACTTCCCTCGGTCTGGGCATCACTACTGTATTACTACATTCCTTCCCTCGGGCTGGTCATCCCTACTGTATTACTACATTACCTTCCCTCGGTCATGGTCATCCCTACTGTATACTACATTACCTCCCTCGGTCTGGTCGTCCCTACTGTATATACATTACCTCCCTCGGTCTGGTATCCTACTGTATACTACATTACCTTCTCGGTCTGGTCGTCCCTTATGTATACTAATTACCTTCCCTCGGTCGGGTCGTCCCTACTGTATACTACATTACTTCCCTAGGTCTGGTCATCCCTACTGTATACTACATACCTTCCCTCGGTCTGGTCATCCATATGTATATACATTACCTCCTCGGTCTGGTATCCCACTGTATACTACATTACCTACCCTCGGTCTGGTCATCACTACTGTATACAACATTACCGTCCCTCGGTCCTGGTCATCCCTACTGTATACTACATTACTTCCTCGGTCTGGTCTTCCACTACTGTTATCTCATTACCATCCCTCGGTTGGTATCCTGACTGTATACGACATTTACCTTCCCTCGGTCTGTCATCCTTGACTACTTTCATTTACCTCCCTAGGTCTGGTCTTCCCTAAGGTATAATTATCATTAACTTCCTTCGGACTGGTCATCCCTACGTATACTACATTACCCGCCCTCGGTCTGGTCATCCCTCACGGTATACTTCATTTACCCTACTCGGTCTGGTCATCCCTTAATGTATACTACAATTACCTTCCCTTCGGTCTGGTTATCCCTACTGTATACTACATTACCCTCCCTCGGTGGGTCATCCTAAAGTCATACTACATTACCGTACCCTCGGTACTGGTCATCCCTACAGTATACTAATTTACCTCCCTCGGTCTGGTCATTCCTACTAGTATACTACTGTACCGTCCCTCGGTCTGGTATCCCTACTGGGATATACATTACCTTCCCTCGGTTGGGCATCCCTACTGTATAATTAACATTACCTTACCTCGGTGGGTCATCCCTACTGTATACTTACATTACCTTCCCTCGGTCTGGTCATTCCTGCTGTATATACATGACCTTCCCCGGCTGGTCATCCCTGTAAGAACTAACTCTAAAAATTGACCTTTAAATACGCATTCCTCAAATTTTTGCGTAAATTATCTCGCTGCAGTACTGTGGTAGTGGGACGCTGGAACGTTCCTTTATCCATGGAACGGTCTTCTTAACTGGATAGTTCCTTTATGATGGTACGTTCATTAGCCTGGAACGTTCTTTTTTCGCAGCCAACAAAGAAATGACATCGCATCTTCATTGAGAATGTGAGTAACGTGAATGAGGTGGACACCACAACAAGGTCGTTCACCTTCACACATTACCAAAAGTTAAACTTACGAAGGACGACACCAAGAACGTCTCGGAGTGAAACGTGCGGACGAAACGCCATGTTAACGTATATAAATTACGTGACTTTTCGTGAGCCTTCGTAAGGATTCCTTTACTCATGTTTTCTTGAGGGTTTATTGTTGCATTGTATGATCTCACAAACACACACCACACACACACACACACACCACACCAACACGGACGACACGGTCTAGGAACCAATAATTATGTGAGGTTTTGTTGAGTGGGTCCCTTAAAAGATGCCAGGGAAGTCTCAACTTTCTACTCTTCTCCAGTGAGTCGAGGAGAGCATCATGGAACAAGTACAGTACACAGTTCACTTCGAGGTTATCTACTGACAAGGGACTACACGTGACTATCACTTTTTTCCTAAGTGAAGGAAGTCATGCAGAAGGCTCTCTCCCCACCTTCCATCCCTCCGGCCACTTTGCCACTATCAAACAGGGGACGCGAAGGAGGGGGGGAAGAAAGATAAATAGCAAAACTATCAAGCCGCATGGGAAAAAAAAAGCATCGCATCTCACACTGCCTTCCGGCAGACGTTTCGCCCAGCTCGTAGAGTTGTTAGTGCTCCGGTGTTCTCCAAACACGCCTCTGAAGAAAGGGAACAGCCGACGGTTTATTAAGCGTCTCAATCACATATCCATACCAGGTCTCTGATGAACGCTATACCATGCGGGTTGTTACTTGGTAAAAAGCAACTCCCCATTACTTTCCTATCCTCGCTATACGGTATACCTGGAGGGGGGTTTCGAGAATCAATGCCTCGCTGCCGGTCCGTGCCGGCCTATATTGAATCACGGCCTGATTAACCGGTTGTTAGGAGGCCGCACGTAGACAGGAATATGAACACAGCCGGCTGGTCAGTAATGACTTTAGGTGTTCTGTCAAACTCCCCTGGAAGACAGTCAGGGCGTCTATTGGGAATCACCGTTATTTATGATGGAGGCAGTGAAACACTCGTGGGCCCCTGACAATTTATTGTGTTTGTCTCTTAGCATTACTCCGGCGCCCCTGCTGTTCAATTGGGGATTTCGCACCCCCTGCTGAGTCTTTTTCTTTCGTAGAGAGTGATTTTCGTGTGCAAATTGGTTGTTAGTGCTAGCACTCACCACAAACGACACCAATCCCCTAAACCCACCAAACGACCCCCCCCTTAAACCCCTTCATCAACCGGACAACCACTCCAGCCACCAGAACGATTAAATCCGCTAAATCCACCTTAGTCCAGCCATAAATCCCTCCCTTAATCCAGCTGTTAATACAAGAGAGAAGATATACAAACCCTTCAGTGTATAGTGACAGTATGACGACTTGGTGTTGACTATAATGACCTGGTGTAGGCTATAATGACCTGGTGTAGGCTATAATGACATGTAGATTTTGACCTGGTGTACACTATACACTATAATGACCTAGTGTAGACTATAATGACCGTAACCCGTAACTCGTGACCCGTAGCAAGTGACTTGTAACCCGTGACTCGTAACCCATGACCCGTAACTCGTGACCCGTAACACGTAACCCGTAACCTGTGACCCATGACCCGTAACAAATAAAAAAAGCACCAAAACAACTGCAAAACGCTGGACCACGTTTCAGTCCCCCCTGGACCACGTTTGAGTCTCCCCTGGACAACACTTCGCTCATCCCTCTCGGACCACGTTTCGCTCCACCCTGAACCATTATCGAGTTCGGGAAGGACCGTAACATGGCTTTCGTCCAGACGCATAGAAACCACGAAGATCCTATTTTGTATAGTTTTAAGAGCATCTAATTGCCCTGAGAGACAAAGATTCTATTTTCTATGATTTTAAGAGCATCTAATCGCCTTGAGGGATCTGGGCTATAGACGGAAGACACAAACACAGAGGGAGCGTCACCCGCGGCCGCCGAGCATCGGAACTGGTGAGTTTAATCCCACGCGAGAAGGATCAGCGAGCAATGAGGCGTGGAGGGTAGAGGATCGGGTCGTATTAGGCCGCTGCTACCGGTCCCGATCCCCTTCCACAGGCATTCACATACCGTCAAAGAGGCTTTAGCAGAGCCAGAAGCTCTGCTCTGCTCTCTGTGGCTCTGCTGGCTAAGCAGAGAGAGAGAGAGAGAGAGAGAGAGAGAGAGAGAGAGAGAGAGAGAGAGAGAGAGAGAGATGTTTGTACAGGAGATAAGTACCAAATTAGACCAAAATTACCTGGGAACTAGTGAACTACCTCGCTGAGTACTGGTACTGGGCTCTCTCTCTCTCTCTCTCTCTCTCTCTCTCTCTCTCTCTGGTGGGATTACAAGTGATAACATCGGAAACACGTCTGTGCCGGGTTTTATAGACGGGGGGACGGAGGTTCGAGCAGCACAGGACGTGTTTACAGGTCAGACCTGCCTGGTTCCTCTATCTCCCTCTACCTGCTCCTTCCTTCCTTCCCCTCCATTTCTCTATCTCTCCCCCCCTTCTTTCTTTCATTCCTCCTAAACTTTATCCATCTTATTGATTCCTCTTCCTCCCTCCTTCTTCCCTCCCTTAATCATTTATTCCCTTCCTCCCTCCCTCTCTCATTCATTCCTTCCCTCTCATTCACTCCCTCTCTTATTCCCTCCCTCTCTCATGATCTTTCCTCTCTTATTCACTCCCTTTCCCCCCCCTCTCTTTCACTCCTCTCTCATTCACTCTTTCCTTCCCCAGCAAGACCTCACACCGCACTACGTACACACAAACACACACACACGCATAGTACACACAACACACACACGCACTACGTTTCACACAAACACCAACGCACTACGTACACACAACACACCACGCACTAAAGTACACAACACACACACACACTTTCGTCAATACACACACTCCCTACACACAACACACAACGACTACGTACACACACACACACACAAAACACACACACACACTATGCACACACAACACACACTACGTACACACAACACACACACACTACGTACACACACACACACTACGTACAACACAATTACGTACACACAAAACACACACCACTATGTACACACACACACACACTACGTACACACACACACCACACTGCCTACACACAACACACACAACACTACCTCCCCACACACAACATGCCTACACACAAAACACCCACACTACCTACACACAAGACACACACACATTACGTACACACAACACGCACAATTAGTAAAACAAGACACACACTACGTACACACACCCCACGCGCGCATTACGTACACACGCAATTAAAGTACACACAACACACACTGCGTACACACCCCAAAACACCACATACGTAACAAACACACACACACTACGTACACACAACACACACACACTACGTACAACACACACACACACACACTAGTACACGCAACACACACACACTACATACAACAACACCACACAACATTAGTACACAAAAACCAAAACCCCATATGTACACACAACACACACACATACTACGTACACACAACAACACGCACTACGTACACACAACACAAAATATGTCACACAACACACACACTACATTTCACACAACCACACCGTACACAAAAACACACACACACACACACACTACGTACAACAACACACACACACACAATACGTACACATAAAAACACACACTACGTACACACAACACACACTATGTACAAAACACAACACTACGTACACACAACGTACACAAAACACACACAACCATACGTACACACACACCCCACACTAGTACACACAACACGCACACAACCACTACGTACACACAACACACAGCACTACGTACACACAACACACGCATAGTACACACACCACACACACACCCCACACACACACACACACAAAACACACACGGGCAGGAGCTAAGACTCGACCTCTGCAACCACAAATAGGTGAGTACAACACACACGCACATAGTACACACTACCACATACGTACACACAAAAAACACACAAACACACAAAACACACACACACAACATACACAAAACACAACACACACCCAACACACACACACACACCACACTCAAAACACCCACACACACCCACACAACCACACAACCCCACAAAACACCCCAACACAAACACACACAACACACCACAACACACACACACACTCACACACCCACACACCACACAACACCCCACACACAAACACCCCAACACAACACACAACACACAACACACACACACACACACACACACACACACCACACACACACCACACACACACAGGAAAGGTATCTTCCCCATTCCACAAAATTCCACAAAAATCAGGGTTTGGGTGTCGGACAATTTATTGTTAGGTTGGACCAGCGATCAATCAGTGGCAGTTGTGGTTACTCGCTTATCCGGACCTCGCGGGGAACGCGCACTCAGGTTATCCGGACCCTACCAGTACCCCAAAAATACTGCAACTCGCTTATCCGGACCCTACTAGTAAGCGCGTGAATACGCTACTCACCCCGGGAAACTCGCGGTATCCGGAGGCTGGCACACTGAATGTTTAGTGAAAATCTTTAGGAAAGGGGACAAAAGGGGTGGGAGAGAGAGTAGGGGGGGGAGGGGAGAAATAGGGAGGGGGAGAGAGTGTAGGGAGGGGGAGAGAGTGTAGGGAGGGGGGGGAGAGGAGAAGGAAGGGGGAGAGTAGGAAGGGGGAGAGAGGAGGAGGGAGAGAGTAGGGAGAGAGAGATTAGGGAGGGAAAGGGGAGAGGGAGGGAGGGGGAGAGAGGGGGGGGGGGCGAGAGGGGAGGAGGGAGGGGCGAGAGGAAGGGGGGAAGAGAGGGGGTGAGGAGAGGGGGTGTGAAAGGGGAGGGGGAAAAAGAGGGATGGGGTGAGAGGGGAGGAGGAAAAGAGGGAGGGGGTGAAGGGGAGGGGAGAGAGGGAGGAGAGGGGGAGGGGAAGAGGCGGAGGAAGAGGGAAGGGGGAAGTGATGGAGGGGGTGAGAGGGGAGGAGGAAAAGAGGGGAGGGGGTGGGGGGAGGGGAGGGGAAGGGGGAGGAGGGGGAAGGGGGAAGAGATGGAGGGGTGAGAGGGGAGGGGGAAGTGAGGGAGGGGGTGAGAGGGGAGGGGAAAAGAGAGGGAGGGGGAGAGGGGAAGGGGGAAGAGATGGAGGGGGTGAGGGGGGGAGGGGAAGAGAGGGAGGGAAGAGAGGGGGGGGTGAGAGGGGGGGGAAGAGAGGGAGGAGAGAGGGAAGGGGGAAGAGATTTGGGGGGGGTGGAGGGGGGGGAAGAGGGGGGAGAAAAGGGGGGAGGGGGTGGAGGGGAGGGGAAAAAGAGGGGGAGAGAGGAAAGGGGGAAGAGATGGAGGGGGTGAGAGGGGAGGGGGGAAAAGGGGAGGAGAAGGAGGGAGGGGGTGGAGGGGAGGGGAAGAGAGGGAGGGAGAGGGAAGGGGGAAGAGATGGAGGGGGTGAGAGGGGAGGGGAAAAAAGGGGGGAGGAGAAGAGAGGGAGGGGGGGTGAGAGGGGAGGGGGAAGAGAGGGAGGGGGGGGGAGGGGGGGGGGAAGGGGGGAGGGGGGGGGGTGAGAGGGGAGGGGGAAAAGAGGGAGAGGGAGGGATGGCTGTCAAGTATGGG
>NW_026475904.1:0-10294 GCF_026875155.1 Cherax quadricarinatus
TTCCCTCAAATTACCCCCAAATAACCTGACCTCTTGTAGGCAAATTACAGAGTAAATTATAGGAGTTTAATAAAACCATCCGATAACATAGCTTGATTAATGTATCAGCAGGATTCCAAGGGTCGGTCTTGTCAAATTAAAATTATTCTTTCTTCAGAAAAGCTTTTGGGGGCTGTGCCACGATAAAGAATTTGATATTTTTTCTTAATTTTAGAAGGTTTTGAAAGAGTTCCCCACCATAATTTAAAAAAGGGGAAAAATCAGGCATGGGGAAAAAGTGCTCTCGGGGATCGGTCATGGCTCACTGCAGGAACAGGATTGTCCAAAAGGGGGTTAAACCCGAGGGGGGGATCTTTAAAAAGGGGGTTCCCCAGGACAGTCTTGGGCCCCCCGTTTTGTTTTAAAAATTTTTCAATGATTGTGAGGAATTACTATATTGAGCAATTCCCGATGACACAAAGTGGGTAGGAAAATTTGTTTAAAACTAGATTTATGGAACTTCAGGAGGATTTAAAACAAACCTATTTTTGTCAGAAAAGGGCGATGCAGTTAAATGTAGATAAATCAAGGTTCTGAGCTTGGGGTGCCCATAAAACCCAGACTTTATAATTTAAAAGTGTAAACTTAGCCATACAGATTGCGAAAAGGGCTTGGGGGTTTTGGGAGGCAGCAACTTTAAACCAAGACAGCAAGCCCAAGGTACATAATAAGGGGAAAAAGATTACTGGGATTTATTCAAGAAGTGAAGCAACAGAATCCGAGGTCATTTCGCAGCTTTTTACTCTTAGTAAGGCCCCACCTGATTTTGCACTCAGTTTTGGTCTCCAATTTTAGAATGGACAAAAATTCGTTTTGAAAACATTCGCGTAGATGCTAAATTAAACATAGCATTTTGAAATCTTCCTTTGAAGAAAATTGAAGACTCTTAAGTTTCATTTCCCTTTTTAGCGAAGAATGGGGGAGACCTGATAAAAGGGTTAGTGGAAGATAGGTATTAATAAAGGGATATTAAAAAAAGGTTTTGAAGTCTCTCCCAAAAGGGAAAACCCCCAGTAAGGGGGGTTTAAAAGATAAGTTTAGATTTAGAAAGGACATAGGAAAGTATTGGTTTGGGAAAAAGGGTATTGATGGGGTTTGGAAAAAGTCTACCTATTGGGTTATTGGGCTGGGGCTTTGGGTAGTTTTTTAAATTTAGGTTGGATAAGTCAGATGGGGGGTTGGATTGATGGCTTTTCACACGAGCTTATTTTTTGGGTGGCATTTAAAAATTGGTTGGGGAAATGTTTTTTTTTAGGGGATGAATTTTAAAGGCCTGCCTATAGGGCCAAAAGGGGCCCCCTGCGTGTTCCTCCTTTTTTTATGTTCTTATATTCTAGTGGATTTATTGGGTTTTGAAAGTTTTCCAACCTTTTGACCAAAAATAAATTTTGCCCCTTTAAAGGTTGTTTCGGGGACTGTTTAAAAATAAACCACATTTTTTTAGGTATTGTGATTTCTTAAGCAGTGGGGAAAACCCTTTTCTATCTTTCCAGCTTGGTACAGAGGGGGTCCCCTGCCAACAACGAGCAGAACAATGGAGATGGCCTAACGTCCTGAGACCCCCCTTTTTGGATTTAATTACCTGTGAAACCTGTATAAAATTTGCGGGAAAGGAAACCCCCCTCATCATTGCAGCGGTAAAAAAACCTGTTTCCCCTGTAAATGGGGGAAAAGAATACTAAAGGGCTATACTTTTGAAGAACGAACCGGGGGGGTTGAAAACCAACACTAAAGCCCCCCCCCCAACATAGAAAACTGCAAAGATTTAAACAACACTCAGTTCCCCAAACACCATACCCCCCAAAATTTTATTTTAAAGCTTTGAATTCAGTTTTTCTTTATTTTTTTTCATTTTTTTCTTTTTCCCTTTAAGTAGGTTTAAATTTACTTAAATTTTTAAAATTGTTTTGTATTTTTTTTTTTCTATATAATAAAGTTTTTATTTTGTCTTTTTTTTTTTTCTTTTCTTTAAATTTTCCTGAGGAGGACCCAAAGCCTTCGTAATATATTGAATTTGTTACAGGGTGAAAAGCCTTTCAAAAGTGGGGGACCTTGCCAGGAAAATTTAACCGAACAAGATTAAAATCCATCCAATCTACCTTTGGGAAAATTCCCGGGCCGATACCACAATGGTTACCACCACCTTGAGAAATTTTTTTTCTCAGGTGGTAGGATCCCAGTAAAAGGTATTTAAAAGTTTTTTGGTGTTTGGGTTAGTCTAAAATTTATTGTAATTTCAAGTAAGGCATTTAAATTTAAAAGTTAATTCTCCCCAATTATTTTTTTTTGTGTGTTTGAAACACTTTGGAGGAAAAAGACCCCCTAGGGCCCCAAAGTTTTTCCAGTGAAATTTTTTCATTGACCTTTATTATTTAAAGGGAATTGTAAATAGGGCACTTTTGTTTTTTGTTGGTGGAAGTTTGGGAGGGTAAAGTGACCCCCATTCTATCCGGAGCCGGCATAGAACCTTCTTTTTAAAATTAAACATATTGTTTAATTGAAGTAGGGATCGACCCCCTTTTGGTTTTTAATTTACATTTTGGGAGGGGGAGCAAAAATTGAACCCCCCCTTTTTCTTAATCCCTTTCATTTCCCGATATTTTTAATTTTTTCCCTTGCAAGTAGGATGAATCCCTTTTTTGGGGATGAAGCTGGAAGAAAATTGGAAAAACAGGGAAAAAAATTTAAAATCTTTCTTTTAAGTGCAAAGATCCAGGAAAGACTAAAAGAGAGAGAATTGAGAGGGGAAAAAAGACAAAAAGGGGAAAGAAAAAAAAAAAAAAGGGAGGAGAGAGAATAGAAAGAGAAGAAAAAAGGAGAGAGAGAGAACGAATGAAAAGAGAAAAAGGAGGGGGAGAAAAAGGAAATTTGAGAGAAAAACCAAAGAAAGACGGGTTAAAAAGAGAAGAAAAGGGAAAAAAAGGAGGGGTGAAGACTTGATCGTGAAGAGAGACCTAGAGTAATTTGAAGAACAATTAAAAATTAAGAGAATTGAGGAAAGAGAAAAAGGATAGGGAACGTGGGGGAAACCCAAAGCTAAAATACGTGAGGAAAAGCAAAGATACTTGGGCCCCGGTTTTAAATTAAGAAAAAATTTGGGGGAAAAGAGCAAAGGATAGGAAGTTGAGGAAAAAGCTAGAAAACTTTAAAGGAAAAAATTTGAAAACCTTGAGTTAATAGAGAAGAAAAAAAATCGCGAGCTCGAAAAATCTCGCCTTAAATTTTAAGAGAAGAAAATTTAAAGTCTTACAAAAAACCCCAATTAGGGGGAAGGGTAATTAAAAATCATGCGCTAGTAAAATTTTCCCAACACCTAATTTACCCCCCTTTCCCACAAAAGGGGAAGACATATTTCATCAAATTATAAAGGTTTTAAAAATACCGCTACCCTCGTAAAAAATGGCCCCCCGCCACCTGGGCTACCCGGTTTGGGAAATTTTTTAAATTTTCCGCCCGCTTTAAAATTCAAAGAATTTTTGTCGCGGGTATTATATGTAATTATAACCTACTAAGAAAAAGGGGCAACCCTTAAAACCCTAACCCAAAAAAACCACTCTTTCTTACGGGAAGTTTTCGGTATGCCCATTACAGCCTGGCCAAAACTTTCAGCAGTTAAAGGTAACACTCTTTCGTTTTTTTCCCTACTTTTGGAAAAAGGTTCAGGAATTAAATCACTTTAATGAATCTTTTAGGGGCTTCATGGGTTGCTGACCCTTTAAAAAGACATTTTTCCTCAAAAATTTCCGAAATTCTTAGAAACGAAACCCTGATTAAAGGGGGGAAAGGTTGTGGGGCTGGGGACCTGTATGCTGAGGCTCTCAATTCCTAAAAAGACCTAAAGGGATCGAAAACCCAAAGGGCACGGGTTTCATCAGACCTTAAGAAATCAAGCCTCTAGTGGAAAGAAAATGACCTTTTATTCCTTTTTTTGTCATTTGTGTGGTTTAAAGGGGGACATAAACGCCCCGTTTCCCCCTTCTAAGAAGGTCCAAAAAGTTGGAAGATTTTTTAAAAGACGTAATGACCAACCCCCCCTTTCTTTTCCGGAACAGTTAAGGGGACTTAATGTATCTACCTTTTTAACGAGACACGGATGCACTTTGTATAGTCTTTTTTCTGTGCTGCCCTTTAATCTTAAAGAAAACTCATTCCTTTCTATACTTTCAGACTATTTGGGGCCGTACGACACTTTTCCTCCCATCCGTTTTTACTTTGGGTCAAAATGGTTCACGGGTTTTGGCCCTGAGCCTATTTGCTCCCACAAAATTTGCTCTGAAACTAATAGGAATGAAAAAGGGTTTTGCCATTTTTTCCCTTCTGGGGTTAACCTTTCTTTCCCCAAAGGGGTGGACAAAGTGTTTCAGACCTTTCCTGAAAGGGGTCAGAGGCCCCCTCAAAAAGTTTAGATGAAAAATTTCTCGTGAGATTCATGTGGGTTTAAAAAACCCCGTGCTGCTACTTTCGAAAGCGGGTTTTGGGAGACCCCCGGGTTTCACTTTTTTGATGAAAGTGAAGAAAAATCCCCTCCAAATACCATAAATTTTTTTGACTAGGGCCAGGCCAAAGCCCGGGTTTTCTCCTACTGTCCATCCTTTGTTTTTTCCCCTGACTTTAAGCCTTTAAAATTATCGAAGGATCTTTTGTAAATTTTTTCCAAACCCGTAATTGCCCTTCTCTTCAGAATTGCCAAAATGCCCCCAAAACCCCAAATTTCAAGTTACCCCAAAAGGAAAAATTTTTTCTTTAAAAATTTTTGAATTTAAAAAAGGTATTTTTGTACAAGTCAGTATTTCAAATTAAATTCAGATAAAGTTTAACTTTTCCCCATTTTAAAGTTGTTCCAAGCCAATGCAGAGGTTTTGTTTTTAAAAATGGCTATGCCCTGAGTGGTCAGACATTTTCTCGATCGAAAAACCTAAAAAAAAATTTTAAAAAAAAACCCTTTTTTTGGGCCCCAAAAATGTCCCCCAGATATCACTACCAAATTGTAGATCGTTTTAAAGTTTCCCAACTGTCTTTCCCCTCCAAAGGTCCCAGGCGAGTCCCTTTTGGGGTAAAAATGCCAGTCTTCCCTGTCCCCCTTTAAAAAGATACTAGACCCGTTGGCCCTTTATCACCATTTTTCTTTCGGGGGGACTTAATATATTTTTAACTTTAGTTAAATTAAATGCTTCCAGTTTCCCTGAACCCATACCTTAAAGCCCTTTAACTACTAAAAGGGGTGGCTGAAGCCCTTTTGCCCTTTCTTCTCCAGAATGGGCATCCCAAAGAAATTTTTTTGGGCCAGGGGACCCAATTCACATTGATTAATGAAAACACCCAAACCCCAACTTGGGGGAGTGAACCCCTTTTCCCCTTCACAACACCCTTCAATCCCAGCGTAATGGGAATTTTGGAGCACCACATTGGGTTTCCCCAAGTCCTTTTTAAAGGGAAAAACTTTGCCCCCTTTAAAACCTAAGAAGTGGCATCTTTAAACCTACCCTGTGCTTTGTTTGCTATGAGGGAAGTTCCCAGTGATTTTTTTGGGGGTTTTCACCTTTTGACCTTCTCTATGGTAGACAGGCCAGAGGCCCATTGTCCAAACCTTTATAGCTTTTGGACTAATGAGGAATGAGTGCTGAGGTTTAGTCTTTTTTACCAGTTTTTTCCTTGGGCCTTAATCCCCAAAATTGAGGGGACCTCTGACCAAATTTTGAAAAAACCCAAAGCTTGTCAAAGGACCATACAAAACCTATTTTGATTCCAAAAGTCCCGAGGAGAAGTTTTTTAAAATAGGAATGAAGTTCTTGCTTCTTGGGCCCATCTAGTCAAATAAATTTTTGTAGCATGGAAAGGTCCATATAAAGTATTAAAAATTTGTGGGAAAGGTTTCCCCACCTCATAGAAGTCAAGGGGGAAAACCCAAAAAAATTTTTATATCAACATCCTTAAGAAAAATTTCCGAAGAAAATTTGGTTTTCTCCTTAATAACTTTGACTTTGTTTTTCACACGAACTTGTACGCAACCCGAAGAAAGTAAGGGTGGTAATTGACCCCTTTTAATTAGACTATGGGGAAAAAACCCACATGAAATTGGTACTTTTGACCCCTCGGGCGCAACCAAAAATTAAATTAATAAATCTTTTGGGTGACCATAAAGACTAAAAAAACTTCATGTGTTTAGTAACTTCTCAAACGTCTTTACGATTTTTTTGGGGTTACCTCCACGGTAGTCCAAAAGATTGAAATTAGTGAAGACAATCCAAAAAAACGAAAAAATTTTAAAACCCCCCTTCCCGTTTTACTTTTGGATGCATTTGACCCAAGTAGACAAATTATTTAAAAATAAAGATCATTGAACCTTCATTCTTTTTATTGTTTTTCCCAGTAATCATGGTTAGAAGGGGGAAAAATTCATTAGACTTGCTATTGACTTCCAAAGGGCCCTTAATTTCTATAACTCGGTTGGGGGTGCTGAGCCTATGCCCCTTTAAAAGGGTAGCGATCTACCCAAATTTTTATGACGCTTCCTTCTTTCGAGAAATTTATATTGCGAGGCATTCATCAAGTTAAAGTTAGATCCTTTTTAAGCGTACAAAACCCCTTTTTTCCCACCAATAAGGACTGATACAATATAGAACTTTGCCCTTCGGTTTTGGGAACTGCCTGTGTACCCACGTGAGACTGATTGGGAAAGGGCTTGGGGAATAAACCAAAATGTTTCAGTTTAAATTTTATAACATTTAAAGTAATCACGTCCAAATGGGAGCCCAAAAATACCAAAAAAATTTTTAAAATCATTTTGCGTAGGTTTTCGCCCACATGGCCTCCCTTTCCAAGCCCAAGAAATGGGTTCCTTGGGTATAATAAGAAATTTTGGTTTTTGGACAAAACTTTTAATAAAATCCTGGGAGCCTCTCCCATTTTTATCAAAGCTTTTTTAGAATATTTAAATTTTACCCCAAACCAAGGAAACTCATGGTAGCTTTCTTTGGGGGGTTTTAAGGGGTTTTTTGCACGGTTTTTTTCCCCGAACCTTTTGATCTTACGGGATCTTATCCGACTTCCTTTAAAAAATCGGGGAAAGGAAACCCCTTGAAAATTTCCCACGTAGCTCGGGAAAATGTTTTAATTTAGATTTAAAAATATCTTTTCGAAATACCATACCCTTAAAATTCCGGAATTTTAATAAAACATTTTGTTTATGAACTGATGCCTCCAATACTGGGTTTGGGGCGGGGGCACTACAAAACCTTTATGGTAACCTCCTTCCCCGAAAAGCTTCCTAAGCCGGAACCCCCTTTCCCGCAAAACAGATACTCCCCCATAGAAAAGGGAAAGTTTGGCCCTTTGTGGGGGTATCTCCCCAACTTAAAAATTTTAAATTTTCTGGGGAAAAAAATCATTTTAAAAACCCGGGCCACAAACCTTTGGGTATAACCAAAAAACTTTTTAAAGGGAACCAAAAAGTCCCTCTTGAGGGGGAATTTGGCATTGGGCCCCAGGCTTTTAAGTTCCATATTGTGTTTATCAAAAGGGTTCCCTCCAATTAAATTTTTCTGACTGGTTAAGTTTGTGACGTCAGAAAAAAATTTCCCTTTCCTTACGCACTTCCACAGTTAGGGAAATTTTTCCCTTTGCCCATTTTTTAAATCCTTGACTATAAGTCTTTGGGATGGGGGAAATGTGAGAGAAAAGTTCAAAATGGGGGTGGAGGGATATTGTAACAATTTGTTTCCCTTGCTGGGCCCATTGTTAAGGTAGGGGTTTAATCAACTTTCCCGCTATTCCCCCCCTTTTTTTCCCCCCCCCGAAAGGGATAGTTTTACTGCCGGCTGCTTGTTTAAGGTAGGGGCAGCTAGCTCCTGCTATCCCTTCCCCTCCTTCTTTCCCCCCCCCCCCCAAAGGTGACGTGTGGGGCTCCGGTCCCAAAAAAAGTATTTAAATAGACTCACAGCTCCCAGCACTACTGTAAAATACATTTCTGCCCTTTTATTTTTAAAATGGGGTTTTTTGTTGAATGGGTTCACTTTGGGCCCAAAAAAAACCTTTGTCCTTTTAGTCTTTTCTCTAGGTTGACGTTTTTAATAATCACCCACCCTTTTTGGTAATTTTAAAATTTTCATGGGAGTTATTTTTATTAAAAGTGGGTTAACCCCGTCTTTTCTTTCCCGGGTTGGACGACCCGGAGGGTCACCTCCAAACCAAAGGCAGAAAAAAGGGGGGAGGGGCTAACGTCTTTAGACTTCCCCTTTTTTTATTTTAAATTTCCCGTGCACCTGTATGAAATTGCAGGAACGAAAACCCCCCCATCCCTTGCAGGGGTAAAGAACCCTGTTTTCCTGCATGGGGAAATAGAAACTCAAGGCTATACTGTGAAGAACGAACCAGTGGGTTGTAACCAACACCTGAAAACCCCCCCCCCATCATCAGCAACTGCTAATTATTTCAAACAACACTCAGTGTCACCAACACCAGACACCCCTATATACATTAACGTTGAATTCAGTTATCATTTATATTTTTCAGTTTTCATTTTCTTTAATGTAGGATTAATACTTCATATTTAAGTGTTTTATATTTTAAATTTTCTATATAATAAAGTGTTTATGTTTGTCTGTTATTATTTCTTTTTCTATTCATTAATTTTCCTGAGGAGGAGCCAGCCTTGGTAATACTGTCTGAAGTTGTTACAGGCTGAGTAAGCCTTCACATAACGTCTTATTACTGAACTTTTTGTTATTAATCCAAGAAATTTGTTGGCCTTTTTACCGACATTCCTTCAGATTTCTGCTTACCATTACTCGTAAGTACTTTTCACATTATGTGATTAAGTTATATATTATTTAGTATGTAAGCGATTAGGTCATTTACACTCTCGCGGATTAGCACTTTGCATTTATCTAAACTGAAGTCCATCTGCTCTATTTCGGACCAGTTCTCCCTGAAGTTCCTTCGTTTCTTTCTCCGAATCTGTTATTCGGTGTACTTATGAATTATAAGTGAATTTACTCTTGTCACTATTTATTCCGTCGTCAAAGTCATTTTTGTAAATTAAGAACCTATATGGGCCTAAAATTGATCATCGTGGAGCACAACTTTGAAATAATCCACCACCCTGATTTTATTATACTAGTGCAAAGTCATTGCTGCCTATTTGTCAGTCATGCCTCTATCCTTGATGCAGCATCTTCCTTGAAGTCATATGCTGCCATTTTTTTAAATAGTTTGTGTGGAACTCTATCAAAACCCTTACATAAATTCAAACAGACTATTACGTATTCTTTATCTCCATCCACTGCC
The DNA here is from genome assembly GCF_026875155.1 of Cherax quadricarinatus. Classification (NCBI taxonomy): domain Eukaryota; kingdom Metazoa; phylum Arthropoda; class Malacostraca; order Decapoda; family Parastacidae; genus Cherax; species Cherax quadricarinatus. The sequence goes on from NW_026475904.1 coordinate 9,325, forward strand.
TCAAATGCTTTATTGAAGAAGGTCAAGCATGAAGCGCTCCTCGTGAATTATTGTTAAAACTCATTAATCAAATTACATTCATCAAGGTGGCTCCGTATTATTTCGTCTATAATTGACCCTAATCATTTACGTACGTTTGAAGTTTGGCATATTGGGTGGTAACTGGATGGTAATCATTTATCCCCTGATTTATCGATAAGCATTATATTAACCATCTTCCACATCTCCGACACTGCACGGGTTTTGAGTGTTTTATTAAAATGATAAGTTGTTCGCTAAATTCCATCTTGCACTCTTAAGAACCTTTGAAAAAAAAAGTTAATCGGAGCCATAAATCGGTCAAACTGCTTAATAACTATATCTCTAGTGACTCTGATCCACTATAATAAATAATAACTAGGATACCGTTTCTCTCCATCAATGAAGAGAGAAATGAAATAACTGTTAAAAGCTGACCGCATTTCTTTCTCATTGTCGGTAAGATGTCCAGAGTTATTTTGAAGTAAACGTAACTTTCTTCTAATCTTGGCTCTATATACTTCGATAGAACCTTCCAGAATTGGCTATGATTTCTTTGCAACTTTAATTTTATAGCTACGTTTATGGGATGACCCAACTTTCTACTGAAGCACTCACATATTGGTTTCTTCTTCCTTAAGAGACTTTTAGGTTTCCTGTTCATCCAATTTGCCATTTCTGTTCGATCTTATTTCCAGGTAGGAAATAAGATCGAACAGATCTTATTAGAATAAAAATGTGAACTATCATACTATTATCCTAGTCAGCTCTAGAGAGAGAAAGCTAAGTAGGTCTTCACTGTCTGCAGTGACGACCTGCTTACTAAATGAAGATGATGCCTGAAAGTGAATACAAATTGATACACTTGTTTTCGTAAAATAGGCTTCAAAATGTTGCTGCATTATAAAAACTTTCATTTTTATCTCAAACATAATATTTTTTAGTAGTGGGT
>NW_026475907.1:0-10480 GCF_026875155.1 Cherax quadricarinatus
CCGGGAAGGGAATAAAATAGAATAGAATAAATAAAAAGTGGACCCCCGTTAACGATATTTTTTCACTCCAAAGTATGTTCATGGCCAGTACTGACCAATTGTTCCCCATAAGGAAGATTGTGAATAGATAGTCCTTTTTCAGACAAGATAAAATAAAATGCATTTTTGGCTAGTGCAATTTTATTATGTATGTTCAGGTAGTTTGTCATCCTTTAGTTATAAGGATGTTTTCTTATAAATGTTCATGTATTGTGACTCCGCCAAGGCCTGATACCCCCTTTGCTGAAACTGTATAGTTTAAATAAAGATAAATCACACTACCAAAAATTTAAATAAAAATTACGGCGATCAATAAAAAGAAAAAACCCATCTCGTAAGCTGCACCCCACGAGGGCCGTAGGCGAGAGGGGGGCTAGCTTCTCCCAGACCCCGTGAGGCGTGTGAATTTAATCTAGGCCTGGCGACACCTTGCCCAAAGCTAGGGGGTCCTAGTCCCCTCCCTGGGAATTAATCTAGAATCCATGGTAACCCACACACTACTTGGAAAAGACCCGCCGCAGTAACCGTGATAAAAAAAAAAAATTAAATTTTATTTTTTATTTTTTTATATTTATATTAAAAACTTCATGTACAGATATTAATAGGTACATATACAAAAAAATGATCAAGGACAACATCAGTAAAACAATTATAAAACACAAAACAATCCAGGCAACATCTGCCAGTCTACTATATACAAGTTTTTATAACATATCACAATTTAAGAAGGAATAAAGTTATAATAACAAAGGCCACAAAATGGCTATTAATAAAACTCCTAAAATTACAACCTCAACACAATAATGCTCCAAGCTTAATGACAATCACCCATAATACCACTCTCAACAAATACACCAGACCTACAATATGCCTTATTAAGAAACCTGTGCTGCAACACAGGTGACCCATCATCCCCCCCCCCACTCACACACACACATTGAAAACTAAACCCTATCACCAACCTGAATAATCATGACATTAATTATCCTCAATTTAGGATTATTATGACACATGTCACTTGAGGAAGCATTATTTTACAACCATGAATGGTACAACTACCAAAATTACAATACCCTTAAATAAGAACAATAATAATAGGTAATTACTACCAAAACTGATGCTGGACCACGTTACAATAAAACAAAAATAACTCAGTGCTTCAAGGAAATAGTGAAAGGAAACCCTCTCAAGAAAATTCAAATTCAATTGCAATACCTGAAAGGGGAACAAATACGCTCCCAAAAGAAATATACATGTTATATAATTATAGGTTAAAATTAATACATGTTTTTTTTTAATCTGCCCCTTACACCTTCCCCATCAAGGAACAAAGCAAAATTACTTGCACAACCCTCATCGGGCACACACTGTCCCTCCAATCAACCCCAACCCACATCACTGCATTCCCAAGGGGTGGCCCGTTGAAATCCCCTGAAAACCCCCCCCCTTTTACCAACCCACTAAACCCCGGCAGTTAAAGCCCCTTAAAACGCCAATAAAATCCCTATTGTTAGTCCCTTTTAAAAACCTTAGAAAAATACTCTTCCCACCTTTTCCCCAAAATGCTCTGTTGCACACAAATTTCGATAAAACGCGCCGCCAAAGTCCTTCTCGCACATCCCCCCCCCTTTCCCCCCTCATACCCCATAAAAAATATGTGTCCACGATGACTTGCTAAACCTTTTACCACACCTCCCCACCCCACTCATATAAAGACTCAACCCCGCAATACCCCACCCCTTGGGCCCCCCCCACCCCCCCACTCCCTTACGCTCCATCCCTGATGCACTCCAAACCTTCACAAAAAAGACGACATATACGCAGTCTTTTCCCCACGCATCTCCCACACCCCCACCCTCAATAACCCTCCTTCCGGAGCACCTCCCTTGAAATCCATGCAGGGAAAAGGTACATAACCTCAGCGCCCAGGTCGTATCCTTTAATTTACTAAACCTTTGCCATATTCATCCCATGCAACATGGGGGAGTTTCCCCTTTAACCCGGGGCCCCCTACATGTCTCTCTAAAATTTACACAAAGTTCCCACCTTTTCTTTTCCCCGGTTCCCCCTAACATTAAGGCCGTAACACTGTCTCCATTCCCTTTATTTTCCCCCCCCTCCAACCATTTTTCAGGTGGCATGTACCTTTCTGCTGCCCCCCCTCCATCCACCTGCACTACATTCCCCTTAATAAAAAACACTTTTCACGCGCTTTCTCAAGTCCAACAAACCCCAAACCCCCCCCTACTACCGGCAATGTCCTACCTCCCTTCGCAACCAGTTGCCCCTAACCCCACAAAAATTTTTAACACCATTCTAAATACCGTGTCGCCGTTCCCTTAACGGCATCACAGCCGAAACAACCTGAATTTACTATATAGTATGAAATTGATGACAATTACACGCTGCCTAATGGGTTTTAGGTGAGGTCGCAGCATTCACCATCCCCTGTCGCTGCACCTGATTCCAACCATCCTATTCGAATTGCCTTACCTTGCGCACTCAGGTCAGCCTCATACATGAACCGGTAGATGTTCTGGACTCCCGGTCTCCGCTGCACTACATCACATCCCCACTCTAATCTCTCTGTCACTATCCAGCCCCATGATCAGTGACTTTTCCAGATTTACCTTCATCCCAGTAGCTCTCCAAAAGTGTGTACAACTTCCCCCAAAAAGTCCTACACCGTGTCTCCTCACTTGCCAAAAAATAGTGGTATCATCAAACTAGCCCACCAAACCAGGCCACGGCTCAGCATCACCATCCTCCCCCCTCTGCCTTAGACGATCTTCACCATCCTATAAAAGGGATCCTGAACACATGCAAACATTAGTTGTGATTAAAGGACTCCCTGCCGAAGGACCCCGCTCCATCTTGACCCCCCACCCCCCCACACACCCATTGATTTGCACCCTTACCTTCGAATTTGAGTAACAGCGTTATCCACCTCCCCAACTATTTTTCGCCAAACCCCTGTCGTAGGGAGAATATCCTCAAAGCATTTCTTTCCACCCTATCCATAAGCCCCTTGCCATCCAACGGCCACCAACGCTCCTCTTTCCCTTTCCATCGTCTCAGGAACCCATTTGATAATCCCGTGGCCCACGTTCATTTGTTCTACCAGGTAAACCAAACTGAGACTCAAACACGACCCTCCCCACAACACATTTAAGCCGATTCCCAGTATTTTCGCAAATGATTTTAATCAGCACAAGCAATGAATATGGTCGATAATCCCGTTGGGTACTCTGCATTTTACCTTTGGGACAACACCACCACCGCCGTTGCCTGAGATTCTCCCATCTTACTCCGTCTTTCATGGCATTCATTAACCTTACTAGGAACCCCTAAGCAAGAACCCCAGTGCTGTACATAAATTCGCTAGGTATAACCTTCGATCCGGTGCCTTACCCTCATATGTCAATAAGGGCTCTCAATATTTCCCCCTCCTCAATGACACACCCAGTGCCTCCCGATCACTCCTCCAGGTTGCACGGCACTTTACTCACATACCTTCCCAAGAACTCACCATCCACCCAACTACTTTTCCCGTATTCTCAAACCATTCTATCTGCATATGCATCATCCCCTTGGTTCCCTTATACCTGACCCTCTCGTTATAAACCCCCAGAAGAAGATGACTTGCAAACCTGGTATTGTGTAGTTCGCTGTCGTACCTTCTGTCCTCGCAGCACACAAGTGATGGCTTGTCGCCCCAGGAGTACTTCGTCTAACCCCGCCGTACCGTTCAGCAGCCAATAAACGTTCTTCTTGCTAATCCCGTATTATGTCCTTCAACAATGTGTATATCCTCCACCGGGTTACACCCCGGCCACCGCCACCCCCTCGTAAACAATTCCGTAATCTAGTTTCTAAGTATTTTGGAACAAACCATTAACCGCAATTGATTAATGCGTTTGCCCTCCCTCACATATATATGACGTATTCGTAGCCTTAGCCACACTATCACCACTCCTAACACGTCTTCTCAGTTCTTTCTTTCGGCACAGAGCTGTTTCCCAAAATATTGCAAATGCTTCCACTCCCTCCATCCCAAAATACATCGTGTTCAGTTTCCAATAACTTCCCCTGCCTACGTGCCAAAGCATCCATCCCACCTCCACTATTACCGCCCTATGATCGAAGACACCATCTCTATAGTTTAAAAGACTCTACAAAACCTCCGAGATAAATATAACCTGTCAAACGAGCAGCCGCATATCCCCCTTTTATAAAGTATGTTCCTCCCACAGACTCCCGAAAGCATCACGTAACTGAAGATCTTAAGCAGGCCCCCCAATATGAGGAAAAATATCCCGCTCCTCTGGGTTCCACGGTTCTGGTCATCTTAATTTCAACAATTTCCAATCCCCCCCCACAATCTGACAGACAGTAACGTGCGTAGGTCAATACACTGGCTGCTCCCGCACACTAATCCGTCTTCAGTTTCCGTCACTTTCTGCTGGGGCATACACACAAACAAACGCCATCTCTCTCCCATCCACCATCCCTTCCACACGTTAATACTCTCCCCCCTCCCCCCCCATCTTTTCTATGCTTTTACAATACAACGGGCCCGCCTCCCTGATCAACACACCCAATCCTCCTTTTAAAACGCTCAGACCGGGCAACAAATAAGCCTGATACCCCAGGGACACTAATTCACGACAAGCTTAAAATTGTGCTCCTGCCACAAAAGTACGTCCTTCCTTATAACCGATTCAAAAACATCCTGAAGCACTCCAGGTTAAAACCATAATCACAGACATTAATATTTATTGTTACACACTGTGGCAGCTTAAGGTTTCCTTCCCGCCTCATGTCAAGTTCTTCCCTTTCTGACTGTTCCCTGGACTGTGCCTTTGCCACAGCTTTCCCCCTCCTTCCCAACCATCCCCCCCCCTTCTGTGTGGCACTCTCGCAGAGTCACTCTGGGTACCAGAATCCCCATGTCTTTTTCCACGCCTTTGCGCCGGTGTCAGAACATCGTTCTGAATCTGACCGCTGTTGCTCTTTTCGTTGAGCTCCCTCTAGTTTCCTAATCGGAGTCCTGGGGAGCCAGCACAATGGACTTCAACCTCTACCACCCTTTTAATTCGCTCCATGCCCCTCCCATGGCACTCGCACTGTCCACACAGGTGCCACCTGATCCTCCCCTTCCCCACACCACACCTTCTACCCTGATTCCCAGGGTCTTGTTCGCTGTTACTCTCCACATCCGTTAGACGGTAAACATAGCCTGTATCACCGTCTCCAACTCCTCCTCATTAGCTTCAATGCTGCGCCATACTGTACCTCCTTCACTGACACTGTACTGTGGATGGGCCAGGGTGATTCATGGATCACCACTTCTTCGATTCACAGGAGGTGCCACCACCACTTCACTCCACCATGCGACCAGCCCTCCTCCTTGCACGTTCTTCTTTAGGCATTGGGTGCTCATGAGCAGGTGCTCCCCACATTGCCGGCCAGGAGCCACTGTTGTTGATGAGGCCAGGTGGAGTCATGGATCACCGCTTCTTCCGTTTCACTGGAGGAGCCACTACCTCATTCAATCCACATGCGTACACGCCCTTCCTCTTGCCCCGTTCTTCCTTAGGCATCGGGTGCTCTTGCGCAGGGGCTCCGCCCCTTTGCCGGGCCCAGGAGAATACTCCGCTTTGCACAGTCTGCCGCCATATGGTCAAATTCGCCACACAGTCGGCACGTACGCCTCTGCCCCGCATTCGCTACCATTACCTGGGTTCTAAAACTCTTCGAGATATAATACGAGGGTATTGGATGCCTAAGCGTCATTTGAGATTTAAAAAGAACCTCAGGAAATCCTGTGTAAGCACTTTTACCCAATTTGCCAGGTTGGGCAAGATGTACAGTTCCAAGAACGTTCGAAAAACCTTTCGAATATCTACCTCATCAGGCCTCAAAAGGCCGTTGCGGAGCTTAAATCCTCAATAATGTCGTGATCATCAATAACTTGACCCTCACTGCCGGTGTTGTTACAGTATTGCTGTCATCTTAGGTAACGGGATTAACCAAAGCCTGTAATACTTGAGCAGTAGGCTCTTTCACGAAATTTCTAATACACCGTTCAGTGCCACTCCATATAAATCCTCGGTCTCTGATGCCATGATGTCTCTCGTAAATTTTGGGCATACACAATCGACTGTGTAGGTGTTTAAAGCCCCACTATAAGTTCAATGCCACAGTATTCACTCTCCTGCGAACACCCCTGGCGCATGTGTTGGGGAACTGATTTGCTCGTCTGGGGAAACAGTAGAGGGGTGCCAAGCACGTCGCACTCTACCTCAATCCAGCAGCGAATGCTCAAACACATCCTGTACCACTGCTGTCAGGTTACTGAGGAGCGTCAGGCAAGGGGGTCTGCACGGCCCAATAGCGATGCAGACAATCATGTATATATATATGCATAGATCGACACCATGCCTAACCCTTCTAGGGTAGGGTAGGTGCCTGAGTCCGAGCCTTTAGCTCACAAGACTGTCATTCCCATTTGCCCCCTTGGGGCGGGGATGGCAGACCAGAGAGGCCTAGCTTGTGGCTAGGCCTGGGGACAGTTGGTCCAAGATGAGGAGGTGCTTGTACCTTCTACATGGGAGACTTAGGTCTCAGACACTCCCTAAAGGGGGAGCCAAGGCCGGGCCACCACTTGGACAAGGCCCGGGCCGGGAGAATACCGGCAAATCTTTAACTAACTAACTAACTAACTATATGCATAAATAAATTAATAATATTGTCAAGGTTGTTTTCTGTGTTATTAATTATTCCATGTACTGAAGTGTTTTAATAAAATTATTTATTATTATTAAAGAGTTCGCCGGTATTCTCCGGCCCGGCCTTGTTCCAAGTGGTAGACCCGTTTGGCTCCCTCTTTAGGGAGTGTCTGAGTCCATAAGTCTCCCTGGGAGGAGGCACAAGGACCCTCATCATCTTTGGGACTAACTGTCCCAGGCCTAGCACATAGATAGGCCCTTCTGGTCTGCCATCCCCAACCCAGAGGGGGCAAATGGGAATGACAGTCTTATGAGCTAAAGGCTCGGGCTCTGGGCACCTACCCTACCCTAGTAGGGCTGGGCATGGTTGTCGATGTTAAATAAAATATATAAAAAAAATTTCTTCTTGGCTTCTCCAATAATCATTTTTTGTTTAGTTTATGATAAGCTCTGATGAAAATGTAAATAATAAAAAATTATAAAGTTATTAATAAAACATTAATTAATCTACTTTTTGCCAAATTATTATGGATTTTTCACTTTAAAGTTTAAAATCAAACTTGTTTGTTAATATGCAAGCAAAATCTAATCAAATATTTCAAATACGTTTTTAGCAATTTAAAAAATTTAAACATAATATTTTCATTGTTATAAATATAGTTAGAAAATTAACCTTTCCTTCATCCAGTTTGCATATATATAATGTATTATATGTACGTATAAATGATTGGGTATTTTAAGGATTTATTATCCTCTATCAAGATTAGTCATTTAGTATTTAAGTTTTAACTCTGATGTGTCAATCGGACTTCGTGGTGGCATCATGGGTGTTAGGTAGGACTGCTGGCGTCACATCCGGTTGTGTAGTGGACTGGTGTGGGTCACCTGGGTGTTAGTGGACTGGTGGGGTCACTTACTGGGGTTAGTGGTTGGTGTGGGTCTCACATACCTGGGTGTTATGGTGTGGGTCAAACTGGGTGTTAGTGGACTGGTGTGGTGTCACATCATGGGTTTGTTTTACGTGGACTGGTGTGGGTCACATCTGGGTGTTAGTGGACTGGAGTCGGGGTAAATCATGGTGTTAGTGGGACTGGTGTGGGTTCACAATCCGGGGTGTTAGTGGACTGGTGTGGGTCACATCCTGGGTGTTTGTGGACTGGCGTGTTCGGTCACATCCTGGGTCGTTAGGGGAATGGTTGTGGGTCACATACCTGGGTGTTAAATGGTGGGGTCACAATCTGGGGTGATAGTGGACTGGTTTGTGGGGTCACATCCTGGTGTTAGTGGACTGGTTGTGGGTCACATCTGGGTGTTAGTGGACTGGTATGTGGGGCACATCCGGGTGTAGTGGATGGTACAGGTACAGACATAGCATAGCGTGTCTGCGTGCCTCGTTGTGCTCCCGGTTTTTTGGTGTTTTCACGGTGTCGTACGTGCTAGAACTTTAATTTTGGGTCAGATCCTATTAGCCACTTGTACTTGATATCATCATGTCCCTCTAGCGCCTGTGGTGGCGGTGGTTTGGTTGGGAACTGGAACCAATCTTGGGCGGAAATTCATTTGTTACTGTGTTAATAAATAAAAAGGAGAATTAGTGTGAACTTCCTAGCAGAGTTTACTGCCAGAGGGAATCATAGGCTGTCCGTGTGGAAAAAATTTTAATAAATATTGAACTTTGTGTCAGAGAAAGGAAGTCTCCCTGAAAGCATTGAGTAACATAGTGTTAGTGTTCTACATACAGTGGGCCCTTGTATATGATGATAAATGCAAAAGTGTCATTTGGAAAACAGGTGATTTTGTAAATATGAAGTGATATGCCTATTAGAGGGCAGTGCCAGAAGTCGCCAGAAAACTTACACTGGTCAGCTGTTTTTAATAATCTTCCTGGCCTGGCTAGTGTACTCGCTCATATAATCTAGTGATACGTGGAATAGCAGAATACAGTGTTGTGGTAGCAACTAAACCAGTAATTATAATGGTACTTTGTGAAGTGGAGTGACTTTCATTAGTTTCTTTTTCTTGAATTACCAGACGTTAATAGTGATTTCATATAACTGTAGTTTTCAGCGCGTCGCAATTTACACAACGAGGAAGCAATTATTACTTACAGAGAAAAGCGCCTTCCTCCAAATTTGACACCAGTCAACTATAGTTATAATATAGCATTTATTGTGGTGGAGGACGAAAAAATAAAAAAAAAAAAAAAAAAAAAAGAAAAAAAAAAAAAAAAAAAAAATAGAGAAGCTAGAAAAGCGATTGATAAACAAAGGTGGGGGGTCGACCGTTCGTTTTGTAGGAGTGCAGCAGCCCCGGTTTAAAACACGCAATTTTAACTTTTTATCAATCAAATCACTATTACTCGGGTAGAAAATTTTCCCAGTAGACCCTTTCATGTGTTAGCTCAAATCCCCCGACCAGTATGGTTTAAATAAGTGCCCCACTGATCAGTCAAAAGATGGCCCAAACCCCTTGTGGCCGAACCCTTGACTGGTCCAAACCTTGACGGGTTTGAACCCGGACTGGTTTAAAAAGGTTTCGTTGTGCACCCCCTAGGGTTTTTAATAGAATATTAAAAGAGGTTGCTAGTAAAATTGCAGTAAATAAACCATTCAAATCATTTGAGCTGTGTGTGTCTGTGGTCAGTAAAAAAACGGGTTTCCCAATGCATAAATTGTTTTTGGGGAAAATTTGGTGTCACGCCCTTGGCAATACCCAAGAACTAGCTAAAGCAGTTTTAAAACGGGGAAGTGTTTTTTTGGGATGCCCAAATGAGAAAACTGTGGATAAAATCACAAGGGTTTAAAAGAGGTCAACATCAAAGCTGCTTTCATAGAAAACTGGGGAAACTTTTACAAAGATGGGAACATAAAAAAATCCGGGCTGAAAGGTACTGCCTTTATATGGCCATTAGTCAGAAATGTAAGGTGGAGATGTGTCCTGGTAGTCGTAATGGGGGGTGATAGTGCTGTCCGGAGACAGAATGGGGGAAACTGGAGGTGTGTCCTGGGAGCAGTAATGGGAAGCTGGAGGGCTGTCCTGGGAGACGTAATGGTGAAGTGGAGATGCTGTCCCGGGAGGGGCAGTAATGGGGAAACGGGGGATGCTGTCTGGGAGACAGTAATGGTGAAGTGGAGATTTTGTCAAGTAGTGGGGAAATTTTTCGCAGGAAGGAAAACATATGAATGACCCCATAGGGGACAGGAGCCATGTAGGGAAAAAGTTAGTCAAAGAAAGATAAAAAAAATTTGCAAAATGAAATACCCCGGGAAAAAGCAAACAAAAGGACCCTGAATGTGAGGATTTTAAATTTCCAAAAAAAAAGGTGGGGCCCCATTTTTGGTGCAGGGGGAAAAATAGACAGGGAAAATTTTCACCAACAGGGAATACAGTCACAGAAACCCCAAGGCAAAAAGGAAACCAAACCCGTGCACTACTATGCACTCGGTATCTGTGGGATGGGGAAAACGGAAAAACGATGGGCGTGCAACTATGACCACCCCGGAAATGCCTGCCCAAAGACACAGGAAAAATGCAAACTCCCTTCCCGTAAGCTTTTTCACCTGAAAAGTGTACCCTTCGTACGGAAAGATGTGCTATAACTTAAATTTCCAGGCATACCATCTAAAGGGGGGCAAAAGATACAAAACATCCAGGCCATGGGAAAAAACCCGGGTAGCACAGCCACTCAAGAGGGAGAGGTTTTTTGTGCC
>NW_026475908.1:0-10256 GCF_026875155.1 Cherax quadricarinatus
CCATATAAAAGGGGAAGGCTCAAAATTTCCCTGATAAAGGATGTTAAACGGGTAGGTCTGAGCCACCTTTGTGGCGTACCTTTTTCCGGGGTTTTTAAAGGGAAAAGAGTATGTCCCGAAACTGACACAGGCCTGCCGCCCCTAAGGTAGGACTTATCCGGGCCAGGGGCGCCCTTTGATTCCCTTTCCCGAGCTCATTGCCAGAATTGCTGGGGGGCTGGCTAGTCAAATCCCTTTTAAAGGTCGGGGTAGACGAAAACTGGGTTTTTTTTACTTCACAATCGGGGCTTAGTAGAGGGGTTATGCACTCTGCTTTCCCAGCCCTTTGGGGAAGCCAAATATTGATGATGAAGGGTCCAATTTTCCCAAGGAGGCTTTAACCCATCCCTCAGCATTCTTGGGCTAAGCGCTGGTCCGATATGGGTCTCATATCCTGGGCCCTTGGGCTTTGGAATTGGTAGTGGTAGTTTTCTTCCAAGGGGGGCTGGGGATTTCCGGGCCCTCCACGACTTGTTAATGACTCGTTGGCCTCCCATCCACTCTGCCCACCCTGCAATATGGAGTATGTAACACCATCATCCCGGGGCATGTCACCTGGTTCTAAGGCAGTCGGAGTTCAAGTCCGTGGGGGTCTTCACTCACTTTTCCGCTCACAGCACTTGATCTTTAGTGGCGCTGTGGCAAAAGATCCGTCTGTATTTTTCCGGATGTCCTGGGGAGTGAGTATCTCCCCTGGAAGTAAAAAAGCTCCACTAGTTTCTCAGCTTCCTGGGATGGTTCGGGTGTGCGGGTGCCTCGCTTGCTCCTGCTAGTTGCTATTTGGCTTGCCCCTATCTCAGATAAGGTGGTGTGATGCCCAAATGTTGAGCACCATCCAGCCATGTCTCAGTTTTTACTCTAGGATCTGCGGGCAGCTGCAAATGGCTCCAGAGATTCCTGTTTCTGCCGTGGGGTTTTACGCTGTATACTTCCTAAAAGGTTGATGCGGTGGTTTGCTCCCCAACCCTCGTCGTTGTAAAAACCACCAGTCTTTTTGTGAGTGCACCCTACGGACTTTTTTTGAATTGCGCACTCTGCTGCCTGGGTGAGGAGGGGTTTCCCATGGGGGCTCTCTGGGGTTGCTTGACCCCGAAGGTAAGGTCAGCAGCCCCCCAAACAGTTGTGGGGTCCCATTGTTTAGCGCTTTACCTCTGGAAATCGTGTAGGAGCATTGCTATGTGTCTGCCAGCAGCATTGGTTGTGGTGAGAGTGCAGCATTGGGTGAGGGGCTTTGAAATCTCCACCCAAAATAAACTCAGTGCTGGTGGGCGGGGGCTCGCAATGTCGGGGGTGTGTCTTGGGTTTTGTAGATGTTATAGAGGGTAATGGGCCCCCCAGGAATGGCACAAGGATGGCCTGTACCTCGCACCCTCCCCCAGTCCACGGGGTTTGGGTTTAAAACCCTCGTGAGGTATTGTTTTGGATACAAATACAGTGTGCCCTGCAGTGAACGCCCGGGCCGTGGCCGAAAAACCCGAAAAAACCGGAGTTTTGGGGCACATAGTCGGGACAGTCAAGTTTCTTGTAGCAAGACGATATCAATCCGATCCAATTACTGCCTCCAGCAAAGGTGCTGTTTGCCCCCAGGCCCTGAATGTTCCACTGTAGGCCCTTTGGGGTGTGATTTGGTACCGAGGTTTTTCCCATCGATTTGTTTCCTGAGTGGAACTGATCCTGCCCGTCTGAGAACCCCTAAATTTTCATGGCATCCACTTTTCCCTTTTCCCGGTCAGAAAGCACACCTCAGGAGCGTATGCCATCTCCCGGGAATTCTCTGTTGTTCCGTGGAGTGATTGGTTTGCAAATAAACTGTGAACACCTTGATGAGTGCTACGAGATCCTCCCTGGTGGGGGCCCTCTTTGAGTTGGGTCAAAACAGGGGATATTATCTGGGTTTTTTGGGGTCTGTAGGGACTGCTGGGGGTTTGGGATTTCTTCTTTGTATGCCCGGGTCTGTTCTGTAACCAGGTTTGGGGTAGCCGGGATCCTGGGGAGCCATTTTAGTTGCAAACGCCTGTCCCGGGGAAGGGGTGCCGCGTTGTCGTGCTATGGCCGGGGGGGGGGGCTCGTTTAGTGCCCCCCTGTGATGCTTTGACCAGATGCCCCCTTTTTGTGCCCCCGTTCCTCTTTTTTTCTTCTTGGGTGGGGGTGCAGGAGGTTCTTGACCTTGACGCCGGTTGAGGCTTCGGGGGTTTGGGGAATTCTGGCTTGACTTGGGTTGCTGCTGAAATCTCGGTATGGCGGGTTTCTCGCACCCACGTTTGCTGGTGATTCCTCTACCTGTTCCCGGGTTTTTTGGGGGTTTTCCAGACTTTTTAAAATTCTGGCGAGCCCCGGGGCATCGAGGATTCCAGGCATGTTTTCTGCTCAGTTCGGGCATTGTGGAGGGGGTGGCGATGCTTTTTTTCAGCTTGGTGAGCATTCCTGGGGAGGGGGGTCTGCTGCAGACCCCGCTGATTACTCTGTTCGGAAGAGTGCACCAGGTCCCCATAATGCGCACTTGAAACAGCGAACTGGTTCTGCTGTGAAGGTCCTGATACAACCTGCCCCAAGAACCGAGGTCCGGGGGGGATGGCAGGGGCCCCTACATGTGAATGAGGACCTGTCGGGTGGTGCTTGCCTGCCATCTTTTGCCTTGAGATTTTTAGTGACACCAAACTGGGGGACGCTACTGCCTCGATGGGCATCATCAGCGGGGTACGCATCACTACCCCCCTTGGTGTCGTCTCCCCGAAGTCCTTCCTCCGGGGTGAATGAGCGATTGTCTCCATGACTCTCTTAAAGGGTTATATATTTTCCTTGTTGAGAGGAGTCAATACTTTTCCCTCAAGTTGCCCATATCTTAAAACCAGGTTGTGTCGTGATTCCAGGTATGAAACAACCCCATAGGGGGTTTTTCTGTGGCCCCCGTAAGACTTCACCTAAATTTGCCAGTGGGTTTTAAACTGGTTTGCCTGCTCCTTGGAAAGAGGGGCGCTTCTTCTTGTTGTCCACATGTTCCACCCCTTTGTTTTCGGAGGCGGGGTTTTTATTTCCGCACCTGTTTCTTTGTCGCTGGCCCAGGGTTGGGGACATTCGATCCTCTTCCTCTCGCAACTTCTTGTAGAATTTCGCCCCACATTTCCAAATCGAGTCCTCCCTCGGTTCAGGAAGCATCCCTGACCTCTTTTTTTCGGCAGAAGCCCTGTCCTATCTTGTGATAAGGAGGAACTCCTGAAATGAGTGTGTTCAATGGATTGTCGAATACGGCTGTCTCACACTGCCACCTATGTGTTTGTACGTGGCCTGGGGGGTTGTTGTTGTTAAAGATTCGCCGGTTTTTTTTCCCGGCCCAGGCCCTTCCAATGGGGGCCCCGGGACTGGCTCCCTGTCTAGGGGTGTCTGAGACCTAAGTCTCCCTGGGAGGAGGCACAAATCCCCCCCACTTTTAAGGTACAAAATGGGCTCGGGACCAACCATCCCAGAAGGGCAATGCAGGTGTCGATCGTGCTGCGCTGTGCTCTCCTTTTGGGAGTTTGTGTTTGGTGTTCTTTTCATTCATGTTGATTCACAGGTCCTTGGGCCCCGGTCTTTCCAATGGTGACCCCCAGTGGGCCCCCCCGGGGGGGGGGTGATGTAAAACACTTTCTTCTTCTTGGGGCCCCCCGGGTTTGGGGGATTGTTTTTTCTATCTTGCCTGAATTCCCTAAAGAGAACGCAGTCGGGGAGAGGCACAGTTACAGGGTTTATTGGAGCCACCCCCGCTTTTGCGACAGCAAAGTGTGGGTGAAAAAGGTCAGGATAGTCGTGCTAGCGAGGGTACCTCTTCAAGGTCCCTATTCTGAAGCACGAAATTTTCCCCTTTTAGGTTACTGACTTCCCCAAGGGGTTTGGGGGGGTTTGGCAGTGATATCTGGTCATGTCTGCAGTGGTGATGTAGCAGTTTGGGCGTAGGATACTTGACTGTTCCGTCCTGGGGTGATGATGGATTTTGAAGACGCATTGTTTCTTATACGCTTGGTTTGAGAAAATATCACCCTTCAGATATCGGGTTGTTGTGGTGGCGCATGCAGTGACAGTGGCACCGGAGGTGCTCCGCATGCTTGTGTTTTTTTCTTTCTTGGCTGGTGGCGAACTGTGAAGGCGAATTTCCGACTGGTCAGTTTTCTCTAGCAGTGATGAAAAACGGTAGTGGACTTTATTGGGGGGTTTTGCGACATCTCGGGTCTCTGATTGGTCCCTCTTGTGTCTAGTGGAGGTTTTGCAGCGGTGGAAGCATTTGGGGGGTAATATTTTCAGTAGAATTTTTGGATCTCAGTGGAAGGTGGTGATGCGGGAATGTGAGGGCCAGGCATATTATTTAGTTTAAAAATTTTATTGGATTTCACTGGATCGGATCCAGTTTACACTAAAGAGAGTTTCCCAAAGACAACTACCTTCCTCATCCTCATTCCAAAGAGACACAAACCCAAGATTTTAATTTATTTGGGAAAACCCACCAATAAAAATGACTCACACACTTCTTTTTCCCGTCAAGATACCAAGACCAAAAGAGGCATCATCATCGGGTTTTTCCCAAGAGCAAAACCGAATTTGAGTCCCGATTTCTTGACGAGGATGTACATACATTCACCAAAAATTTACAGAGTTACATTTTTCCCTTTTTTTTTTTCATCAAAGACTGCAAAAAAGGCTCTTCAGATCATAAAATTCTCCACGCATCAAAAACCACTCCCCCGCAAATTATAATTCTTCCCAAAAGTCAGGTTTTTACTGAAAGTTTAAAAGCCTTTCACAAGCAAAAACCAGACGCCATCGCTTCTAGCACTTAATAAGGGTATAACCCGGACAAAAACCAAACACCCCAAAAAATCAATGCGGGGTTTACACTATACCTGTAGGCTGTGACAAGATTTACGTAGGGAAACGCCAGAACCTCGACAAAAACCCCCTCACTGAACACTTTACGCATGTAGAACGATAACCTGAACAACGCCTGTGTCAACACCGAAAATTCCACCCAAAACTCATGAAATTCAGGACGCCCAATTATGATCAAAGAAAAAATAATTTCCCCAGAGCAAACCCCAATCAGCACTGATCGCTGTTTCGAAACAAATTTAAAAAAACAACGGCATTCACCATCTCCCCCCCAAGTCTTTGCAAAGAAACCTCCTGAAAAAAGTAAACCCTGCCATCACATATCTCTCCTGTTATACTACACAAAGCACAGAGAGTGAACACTGAAACAAGCTGCCTCATTCCAGTTTATATTTGTCCAACCTATTTTATGTTACCCAAGTAATAGCTTTTATATCCTTTTACTCATGTACGAATTAATTGCTCTACCATATTGTATTACTTTTGTCACTACCACTACTACTACTACTACTACTACCACTAGTGAACATCGAAATGGTACCTCACTAGTATTCACCTCACTCTGTGCCTTTATATACCCTCTGTGTCCATGTATTGTTTGTAATGGCTTGATAAAGCTCCTGGAGAGCGAAACGTTGCCACAATAAATGTCACATTAGTTGCACTTGTGTCCTTTTACTTTACATATTGTCGGTAATTCTACCAACTTTATTGCAATATAGTTGGAGATATTATCGAGTGTTTCAGTGGACAAAGAAGATGCCGATACCATGACTTCAGAGACAGGTGAGAGAGAGCAAGTAGAGACTCGGGAGACTATAGAGGGAACCAAAGAGGTCTGAAGGGAAGGGGAGTATGAACCTGGAGAGATGTGCTGGAGGGGACAGAAGAGACCAGCGGTGGAACAGGAGAGGAAGGAGGCTGGAAGGAGTTAGAAAGGGGGTGAGAACTAGGCACTGAGGCCGAAAGGAAAACTGTTGGGGAATTGTAAGCACTAGATAAATGCGAAGGGATTTGGGCTTAGAAGACAGGTTCAACTTTATATGTAATAGGCATGAAGAGGATGCAGGTGTGCAAGGCCTCGCAGACTGAAAAAACTAGCGGGCAGGAAGATAAAGAGGAAGAGGTAAGGAGGTGGGGGTTTTCAGAGGGTAAAAACCACAAAAGAATTAGAGACAGGGGTGACCCCAGAAGACACAGCACTGGAGGAGCTGGTAGGCAGGGTTACTGCCAAGGTTGGAGGTCTAGCTACCCAAGAATCAGGAACGCAAGGAAGATTCCCTTGAAGGTGGAGCCGAGAGATAGCCATAGCATAAGTAAAGCCTTTGCTCTCCTTAAGGCAACAGATTTCAAACTTAACATTGGCGGGAGGGCGAGTTTCATTGCAATTAAGACAAGTGGGGGGAAGACTGCAAGGTGTATTGGCTTGATCTGTGGCACTGCAGACTGGGCACTCTGCTGCAGACCTGCAAAGTGCCTGGTATGCAGACCACCCTGTATTTAGCTGGATGTCCTAAGCACCAACAATTTCAACACTGTTGGGGCATAGGGATCACTTTATGGACCCCTAGGAGTTCACGACATTCAAAGGTTAAGCAGGCGATGTTACTGGGAAAGCTCCTCTGCCCACAAGCAGGCAGGACATACGTATCCACTTTGAGAATTGGAAGGTCCTGAAAGGCTAATTGCTCTAAAATATCGTCACCGAAAGACAGAAAATCACACTTTACAATGGTATGTGATAAGACCACCATACCACTGCAAGAATTGAGGGTAGCGTGCTTGTGAACTGTGATAGGAAAGTTATCAATGGAACACAATCAACAAAACCAATCTGCATGTCACATTTGTCAACCAAGCGCATGTTTTGTGTATAATCAATCACTGTCACTGGTTTTCATATACGTTCATTAGTCACTCGATCAACTTTGCCACTGTCTTGCATTTCATTACGGTGAATGGTTGTCAACAATGTGACATCTCGTTTGTCATGCCACCGTAATGCCATGATGTCATTGGCAGTAAATACCCGCACATCATCACCACGAGCACCTGCATTGAGCCTGGGTATATGTTAAAGATTAGAACGCACTGTGCCACACACATATGTCTTGTTCACTCGCAAGAAATCACTGAGTAATGGATTTGTGTACCAGTTATCGGTATATAATGTATGCCCCTTACCAAGATAAGGTGCCATCATGCTTCTCACTACATCACCTGAGATACCCAATAACATCTTGGTATCTTTCAATGTTTTACATTCAGTGTATACAACAATATCCAATACCAGGCCACTGTCACAGTCACAGAGTACAAACAGTTTTATACCAAAGCGTTTCCTCTTGCTTGGTATATACTGCTTGAATGACAGTCTACCTTTGAACAAAATCAAAGACTCGTCAGTTACAAGATTCTTGAATGGAAAGCTTTTGTTTGAGATGCATAAAAACTTTTCTGATTTTGTATAACCTGTCACTTCTGTCAGTCCTGGTTTTGTCAGAGAAGTGCAACATACGTAACACTAAGATAAACCTGTTCACTGGGATGATTTCACTGAAGACCGGGGTAGAAATTAACCGATCTGTGGACAAGTATGCTTTTATATTATGCTTATAGACATGAGGCATAAGCATTATTGTTGCCAAAAGCAAATACATTTCTGCAACAGTCGTCTCTTTCCACCGGTGTAGTATTGACTGTGGTGATATTATCGTATTTGCCATGGTGTACTCAAAATACTTATTACTTTCCCTGACAATAGTTTCCATCAAGGGCTGGTCAAAGAATAATTCAAAGAATTCCAGTTCATTGGCCGTGGTTTCCCAAAGGGGGACAAGTAGGCAGAATTCCACTTTGAGAGTTAACAAAGTGGTGGGGCTTGGGAACAAAATTGGGATTTTGCTGCCAATCCCAGATACGGTTTGCTGGTGGATACTGGACACATAGGCTGGTTGTGCGGGTGGTTGTGGTTGTGGTGGGCTGGTGGCTGATGCTCCGCTTTGTCCTTGAACTGAGGAGTCAGCAGCGTGGGTCCCAGCCTGGTTTAGTTTAATATGTTTATTATGCACCCCATACCCATCCTGTGGGCGGTAGTCAAAAGATTACAGAGGTACATAATTGGTCCAGGGACTGGACTCCAAAGTTTTGATAGCTGAGCAAGTTACAGAGGTAATGAACTCACAATTTACAAAGGTAATGAACTCACAATTTACAAAGGTAATGAACTCCGGGTAAGTCTGATCACAATCATGACAAGTTACAAAGGTATTTACAGATTACAGAGGTACGTAATGGGTCCAGGGACTGGGCCCCCAAAGTTTTGATAGCTGAACTAGGTACAAAGGTAATGAGCTCACAAGTTACAAAGGTAATGAATTCTGTAGAAATGGTTACTTACGTTTATACTTTGGCTACAATCATGAACAAATTATAGAGTAATGAGCAATTCACACTTCCACACCCGGTCACAACTGTAGTGAGTTATTGGTGCAAATGTTGATTGTTGAGTCACACACCCCACACACACACACACACACACACACACACACACACACAACCCCACACACACACACACACACACACACACACTCACACACACACACACTTTAGTTTAATATCTTTATGCACCCCATACCCATCCTGTGGGCGGTAGTCAAAAGATTACAAAGGTACATGATGGTCCAGTGACTGGACCCCAAAGTTATGATAGTGAACTAGTTACAAAGGTAATGAACTCCAGGTAGATCTGGTCACTAATCATGGCAAGTTACAGAGGTAATGAATCAGCTTCACTCCTATACATGGTTTACAGTCATGAACAAATTACAAAGTAATGAACCACTGATACGTCCACACCTGGTCACAATTGTAATGAGTTAAAAAATACAAATATTAAGGGGGATCATACACCCACACTAGCGCGCACGCGCACATACACACACGAGGGCGCACGCACGGACATGTGCACACGAGCGTACAAATATATGCATACACACAAGGACGCACACCCACACACACACACACCCACACACACACACACCAACACCACACACACACAACCCTCAAAACACACCCACACACACACCCTCACACACACCCACACACACACCCCCACACACACAACACAAAACACACCCACACAGCACACACACACCCACACCCCGCACACAACAACCCCACACATGCCACACACACACGCACACACACACACCCCTCACACACACCCACACACACACCCTCACACACACCCACCACACGCACCGCACAAACAAACCCAACACACACAAACACACACACACACACACACACAACACCCTCACACACAACCACAAATGTTATTGCTGTTCTTACTGTTGAAACGCGGTTTAGTGCCGTTTGAAGGTAGCGCAGGTAGCAATGATACAGCCGTGGACTAGTTTGGTTTTAAAATTGGGTAGGATGAGTACACAAGGGGCAGTGTGAGGGAGTGACCGCAAGCCAGTCCGGGGAAAGGGGAGCACTTCTGTGTCTATCACGTGGGTCGGTCGAGGAGTGAGGGGGGGTGGTCTGTGCTTCCCACCGACCTAGGTAGGCCTACAGAGGGCAGCACTGAATGCCCGAAAAAATGAAACTAGTCAAGCAACGGCTAGGCTGTTTTGCTCTGACAGTACAGGCTGTCTACATTTGCTCGGCCACGCACCTCGCGTCGTCCCGACGCGACAATACTGGTGGGCCCATAGGTATAAAGGAATTACACTAGCTACCCCGAGAGGGACTGGCTTTCGTTCACTAGTAAATAAAAAATGGACAAAAAAATGCGACAGGCAAAAAAAAAAAACTCTCCCATCCAGGGGAAGAGAAAACTGGTTTGCCCGTGCTGTTTCATCGAGTAGAGAGCCCGGAGACGTCAGCACTGGAACTAAAATTTTTCTATAACAGGGTTTTCCGCAGGGCTGAACATCAGTTGACCACTCGTCTACTAACGTTGTTGCACGCTCACATCTGCAAACAATGACTGACAGTAGCATTTCCTAAGGTGTGACATGTAACTCAGAGGGCAGCACTGCCCTGACCGTAATACAGGCTTTTTTCCTTTAGTTATAAAACACTGGTGCACATAAAGTACAATAATACTATATCCATGGAATTCATTTCACTCTGGGTACCCTTTTTAAAAGTATTTACATAATTACATGATGTTGTCCACCCTGACTCTATTATCGACTAGCTATACAATGTGTGTGCATTTATACCCCTTTCTGCAAGCAAACAATTAGCATAACTAGCGTAGGAGTCAGACAAGTCAGTAGGTACGTCAATGTCACAGAAAGTACTGTTGTCCTGGGTCGCAGGCCATAAGTAAAGGAGCCTTATGG
>NW_026475909.1:0-10279 GCF_026875155.1 Cherax quadricarinatus
TGAACTACAAGAAATAGTGGATTATACTGATTCTTGTGGCCTGAAAATCCACATGATCCTCAAAGTCCTGTGAAAACTTATCGGTTCAAATCAGTATTATTTGGTGCAACATTCCTCTCCATTCTTACTAGAAGCTACTCTAAATACACATTTGAAGAAATCTGAAAGTCCCTTCAAAGAAAGTCTTAAAGAAAAGTTTCTATGTGGACAATCTTCAGGTACTGTGAATAAAGAGGAGGATTTGAAATCCTTATACAGAGAAGCTAACAAGGAGATGAAAGAAGCAAATATGCCTCTAAGGATGTGGAATACAAATTCAAAGCAATTAAGGGAACTTATCAAAGAAGATTTCCCTGAAACTGAAATTCCTGATTGCAACAATATGCTGGGACTTAATTGGACACACAGGAAGATACTTTGAGTCTCAAAAGGATAAACAATAAATCATGCAGTACACTCACTAAACGTAGTTTACTGTCAGAGGTATCACAATGTTTTGATCCTCTAGGACTCGTCTCACCAATTACCATAAAGGGTAAAATGCTTATGCAAGATGCATGGAAACTCAAAATTGGATGGATGAGAACTTGCCTCTAGAAATGAGTCAAGCATGGGATGAAATATCCAAGGAGTTTAAACAACTTCATCAAATTAAATTTCCCAGACAAATAGGTCAAGAGGGAAACAATTACACATTACATGTGTTCTGTGATGCGTCAACCAGAGGTTATGGCGCTGTAGCTTACATGAGTAATGCTGAAGGAAGTACACTAATTACTTCAAAGGCCAGGGTAGCACCCTTGAAGGTCAGAACAGTACCACAATTGGAACTGACAGCACTCTATGTAGGTACAAAATTAGCTGTCTATCTCAACAAAGTACTTGATCATCTCACTATTGAGAAAACCGTGATCTGGAGTATAATGAGGCAGTTCTCCAGTGGTTAAGAAATAATAAGAGTAAGTTGGTCTATGTACAGAACAGAGTAGCAGAAATAAAAGAGATGCAGAGAGATTATCTCTTTCTTCACGTCTCTATCCACAAGAGAATCCAGCTGACATGTTGTCACGTGTGTCCCACTCAAGAAATTTGTTGGATAATAAATTATGCTCCACGGACCGAACTGGCTCTCTAGATGAAAATAACTGGCCCTCAGCAAAAAGCTCACATTATGCCAGAAGAAACAGTCTGCTTGAACACAGCAGAAATAAGTTGTGTAAATACTGCAGACACACAGAAATAGTCATTGATGGATCTAAATACTCATCTTTGGGTAAACTCTTAAGAGTTACAGCTCTTGTCTTTAAATTCATTAAAGGAATAAAACCTGATTATGAATGTCTTGAACCCATTAAATAACTGGTGAAACTAATACAGAAAGATGTTTTCTCTACAAATATAAATTTCTAGAAACACAAGATAAATCCCCAAAGAAACCTGTTATGATTAATTTTTAGGACTTTATCTCGACTCAGAAAAATATTTATAAGATGTCGGAGGAAGAATCATATTTCTTCACTACCCTAAAGAAGCCATACATTCCCAATATTGATCACCAAGAATCATTGCGTAACAAAACTGATTGTGCCAAAACGCCCACAGTAATCGTGTTACATGGTGGGGGGTAGCTGACACAATTTGTAATATACGGACAATCCTACTGGATACCTCAAGGGCGACTAAGTGTGAAAAAAAACATATAAAGGACTGTATTACTTGTCCGTCACTACCGATATGCGTGTATGCTCTGTATCCAGGTCAACCTCCCATATCCCTCTGGAAAGAGTTTTGTCATATCACTCCATTTGAGGGACAGGTTGTAGATTACACTGGACAATAAATTTTAAACAAAAACAGTTATCTAAAGTTCATCAAGGTCGTTACATCTGTTTGTTTCACTTGTGCTTCACAACTAGAGCTGTACATCTAGAAGTAGCCACTGACATGTCTGCTGAAACTTTTATCAAATTATTCAGAATGGTTTGCAGCCAGAAGGGCATGTCACAGACTGATGATTTCAGGATAATGCAACGAACTTTGGTGCTGGTGCTGCTTATATATGCAAGATCTTTGATCAACCAGAAGGACAACAGATGTCTGAATCAACGCAGTTGTCGTTGGAGATACATTCATCCAAAATTCTCCATGGCACGTGCGGGATGTTATGAAAGAATGATTCGGCATTGTAAAACGTTGTTTAAGGGAAAGATTTCTTCGTCAGAGGAATAGACTTAGATGGAATTCGTACAGTTGTGACTGAAATAGAAAATAGAGGTCAACAAACAGGACCTCTAACTTATGTTACCGATGATCTGGACATTTTAGAAGTGTTATGTCCATCTCATTTACTCATGGCAGAAGGCTCGAACTGTTCCTCCCATGAATGATAAAGAAATCATAGAGGATCCTTTATTTCGAACCTGAGCTACTCAGAACGTAAAATTCAAAACACCTTTATAAAGTGATGAATGCTTAGGTGAAAATTTGCGAGAAGGAAGTCTATCTCACCTCAATGTGAGAAACCACTTCCTATGGAGCTGGTGTTCCTGAAATCATAAGTCCTTAAGACCTGGTGACATAGTGATTATCGACAATGTTGTTGGTCCGAGTCCCAATGGCCTCTTGTGAAAATTTGTGACCATATATCCTGATGCAAATGGAATCATCAGGGACAAGTTGAGGTTTTGAGCAAAGGTGTAGTGAATAAGCGGGACATTAAATAAACTAGTGACGTTAGAATTACCAGCAGTGTTGAAACCAAAATTAGTGATTCTCCAGACACCACACCTGACTATGCGTTAGAAGAGACAAGCAGCAGTGGTGGCAAGTGAGAAAATCAAATAATGTTAAGTGTGGAATAGTTCTCCTGCAGGCAAACCATTCGCCGCCCCCCAGTGTGTGGGAGAAATTTTCTCCAGTGAGGGGGGTATCACCCCCTTCAGCCCCCTTCTGCCCTTTCAGCCTGAGGGCCACTCAGAAGGGGCGAGCGTCTTGTTTACTGCTAGAGTGAGTAATTGATCACAGATGTGGATGCGTGGTCAAATGTACCTCTGCTCCTTTGCAGCGTGTTGCAAAGTGTATGTTTATAAGAGACAGTACATCTCATGACTTAGCAGGGAAATTAAGGAAAAATCCTGCTCCAACTTTATTTCCTTAGTAAAAATAGTGTACATTGTGTCTTACGCTTTAAGACAGCAAGAAACAAACATTTGCTTTGCTTATCGAGGAAGTGACAGGATGCAAGGTACTAGTCAGCGTTTTTTTTTTTTTTTTTTGTGCTAGGGCAGTGACGGCTTGGGGTGGTGTACTGACGCCAGATTACTTTTGACTCTAGAGAGAGTCACACTGACGCCAGGCTAACAGCAAAGGACACTGTTCTGTGCGTTAGTGTGAATAAAGTGGTTCACCAAAACACAATAAACTCTTAAGAGAAGTCGTGATCAGCTTCTCTTGTGATTACATTGTGAACAATAAAGACAAATCTGTGGGGAACATAGTGTACCAGTGTGCGTTTCCTGAGGACAATGGAAGACGTGGGACATCCAAAGACACTTCTGCTTCTATTCAAGTCACCGATACCTGTTTCGAAGGTGTTGAGAACACCATAGCTACGTTTACAAAGAGCAAGGGATGTTACGAATTTTCTTGTAGATCGGGGATTGCGCAATTCTTGAGTCACAAGGAGTTTGTAATCAACGATATTCGCGCGTAAGGTGTGGACTTTTGAGTCCAAACAAGTAAGTATTCGTCAGCCATCATCGATATGAAATATGCTGACATATACACCCCTAGGGGTTTATTTATACTTACAAATTGTATCTTTGACAGCCCACTTGTTGTGATTGGTTTCGACAGCTTCTAGGACCTCGTTCTGCCAGGGGCGGCTGCTGTAGACGATTTGCTGTCATTTTAAGCTCAGTGTTCATTATATATTAATTATTTCTTATTGGTTAGGCCAAAAATCTAACAGAGCTTTGTTCTGAGAGAGACTTCGGCCCTAAGGCTGCTGAAAGGCTGAAGGGGGGCCTTGAACGGGGATGATACCCCCCTCCTGAGAGAAAATTTTCCCACTAGTAAAATAGCACTGCCAGTAATGCTGCAGACAGTATTACAGCACTGCAGTTATGCTGAAGACAGATTCAGTACTGCAGTAATACCTTCAAGACAGTGGTTTGTGTAAGCACTGCAGTAATGCTGCAAGACAGTTGTAAGCAACTGCAGTAATGCTGCAAGACAGTGTAAGCACTGCAGGTAATGCTGCAAGACAAGTTATAACAGCACTGCAGTAATGGTGCAAAACAGTATATTGTAATGACTCAGTAATGGCAAGGACAATTATAACGTATACTGCTGCCAGAATGCTGCAAGACAGTATGAGGGCAAGTTCTCAAAAATGTTCTCTAGTTTGTACAGTCTTGCCATTTAAGCTGCAAAACACTTTTTTCTAGGGGACTTAAGGTTGTCCAGATGCGTTCACAATATAAATAACCAGGTGAAGGCTACACTCTCTTTTTGTCACAAACTGCTAAAAGTAAAAACCCTCCAATATTTATATCCAAACCAACACTCTGCCAACCATTGACCAACATTCTTTAAAGTATTCATCATCCAGACAATGTAAAACGAGCGGGGAAATCTGTAAAGAAAGGTGCAGGAGGGGAGAAATGGAGGGGTGATAATGATGAGGACAGAAGGAAAATGATGAAGAAGGAAGCTAAGGGAAACGAGAAATGCAAAATGACCGACCGCTCGGGCAAAGATAGGGTGAGTCGGAGAGAGGAGTCACAATGAATCCAAGAGAGGCGAGTGGGCGGGGCAGACAGCAAGAAAAGGGGAAGCACTTGAAATATGGCGTCGAGTGTTTCCCGGGCTGCAACTCCATCACTCCCTCGTGCACTAGCCAGCAATAATATTCGTCTCCATAACCCTGCTACTTTTACGAGTTTACGCTGAAGTGTCAGTTATTAATGCATGGTGTATAGAAAAAACCGTAAGCAATATTTTTTTAGCTTATATTATGCTATTACGTAAGAGTTTATTTGTGACAAATTCATTTTTCTTCCCTGTGAGGTCAAATACTCCCTCTTGGTCTCACCTTTGGCCTAGAAATAAACCCCTGATTTTCTCAAACATCTCTTTCTTAAAATTCCATCGTTTCTGACATCCGCCCTTGAGTTTTTCCCCTCTTCCCCCTAATATTCACCGCTGTGTGTATCCCGCTCCTAGGGGATTCGCCCTCGCCTCAAATCTTTCATTTTATTAAGAAACAACTGCAAACTCGAGGTTTCGAATTGTCTAGGTCGAACATCATTTATTAGAAATTAATGTCATGCAAGACTTTGAAAATAGTATTCATAGATGCTGGTACATTACTTCTGCTCAGCAGTAATTAATATGCAAGGAATGGAGACAATATGAAAAAAACTATTTAAGTCATTCTAAATAGATGCTGAAAATACGAAAATAATAAGTTGATAATTCATTGTTGCATGGAACATGTAGGTCAGTATGAAATGAAAATATTTTTAATTAAAAAAAAAAAAAAAGGTTCAGTACGAGACTGACAATAATACATGAAATTTAATCATGTCTCTAAAGCTGGTAACAGTCAGGAATCAAAGTCAGTATGATGTCAGGACTATAAAAGACTGAAATGGGTTTCCTGATCACTCTAAGTCATAACAGTATACGCAATTAAAACGACAGTCAGGATTAACAATTAGTGAATTTAGAGAGGAGATGAGGGTGGGTACCAACCTTGATGATGGTGAAGAGCAGAGTGGATGGGATGCTGCACCAACCTTGATGATGGTGAAGAAGCAGAGTGTGATGATGGCTTCACCAACCTTAATGATGGTGAAGAAGCAGTGTGTGATGATGGCTTCACCAACCTTGATGATGGTGAAGAAGCAGTGTGTGATGGCTTCACCAACCTTGATGAAGGTGGAGACTCACTTGATCACAGGCAATGACTCTTCCCTCGCTTCCTTCTTCTATCTACTACTGCTTAACATAGTATTATTAATTAACAAGCATAAAGACAATACATATATGAGCACAATGTTTATTCTCAGAACAAGCGGAATTATTTACATGTGTTTATCTCAGGTCAGAGATGAGTGGAACTGAGGCACCTTGACTCAGAGAAAGTGCACAGTAATATCCACAAAAAGCCAGGCCACACATAACTCTCAGTGACAAGCGTAGGTTCCAGCCTCCTCCTCTGGCCTCCCCACACATAACTCTAGTGACCAGTGTAGGTTCCAGCCTCCTCTTGCCTCGCCACATATAACTCCAGTAACCAGCGTAGGTTCCAGCCTCCTCTGGCTTCACCACACACAACTCCAGTAACCAGCGTAGGTTCCAGCCTCCTCTGGCTTCACCACACACAACTCCAGTAACCAGCGTAGGTTCCAGCCTCCTCTGGCTTCACCACACAACTCCAGTGACCAGTGTAGGTTCCAGCCTCCTCTTGCCTCGCCACATATAACTCCAGTAACCAGCGTAGGTTCCAGCCTCCTCTGGCTTCACCACACACAACTCCAGTGACCAGTGTTGGTTCCAGCCTCTGGCAGAGTGCACCACAAATTAATAATGCAGTTGAATATTAGTGATGAAGATATGAAGGTAATCACTAGAGTCAATATAAGGAGAACTAATAATCACATTTCAATTAAATGGTAAATTATGATATTTCGCACCCCAAACCTAATTCAAACCTTTCAAAGAAACCAAAAAAGACCAATATCGGCTGAGTTAATAACCTTGGGAAGGTTGAATATAATCAGATTCGACACTAAGAAATTATCGCTTGAAAAGTAGCATTTCATTTTTTTTTTAATTTTCCAATAAAAAGCAAACTGGGACGCAGTCAGGTCATGATCAGTAAGTAAATAAGTGTAAAATAAACTTAGTATACAAAACAAACAACTTTCAACAATGACTTTGAGGACAGACAAATATTATAAGTAGATAAAGGAACGTTAAGTTTATTTAACCTGGGATAACCAGTCAAATACTGTGACTTATTTCTGATTACAGGAGAGATTCTTCAGTTATTTCACATTTGATTAATAAAACTGGCACTTGATAACTGACACAAACTAACGTCAATAGTTGATAACTAACACTTAATAACTGACATAAACTAACATCAAGTTTGATAAACTGACGCTTGATAACTGACACAAGCTAACATCAAGAGTTAATAACTGACACTTGATAACTGACACAAGCTAACATCAAGAGTTGATAACTGACACTTGATAACTGACACAAGCTAACATCAAGAGTTGATAACTGACACTTGATAATGACACAAGCTAACATCAAGAGTTGATAACTGACACTTGATAACTGACACAAGCTAACATCATGAGTTGATAACTGACACTTGATAACTGACACAAGCTAACATCAAGAGTTGATAAACTGACACTTGATAACTGACACAAGCTAACAATCAAGAGTTGATTAATGACACTTGATAACTGACACAAGCTAACATCAAGAGTTGATAACTGACGCTGATAACTGACACAAGCTAACATCAAGAGTTAATAACTGACACTTGATAACTGACACAAGTAACATCAAGAGTTAATACTGACGCTTGATAACTGACACAAGCTAACATCAAGAGTTGATAACTGACACTTGATAACTGACACAAGCTAACATCAAGAGTTGATAACTGACGCTTGATAACTGACACAAGCTAACATCAAGAGTTAATAACTGACACTTGATAACTGACACAAGCTAACATCAAGAGTTGATAACTGACGCTTGATAACTGACACAAGCTAACATCAAGAGTTGATAACTGACGCTTGATAACTGACACAAGTAACATCAAGAGTTTTAATTAAACTGACACTTGATAACTGACACAAGCTAACATTCAAGAGTGATAACTGACGCTTGATAACTGACACAAGTAACATCAAGAGTTGATAATGACAGTAGAGTAACCTGTCGATCTAGGTACACTGCCGGATTCCAGGATAATGCCATGGAAAATGAATGTGTGAATGGGGGGTCAGCATAACCTCAGGGCTGTAGGGGTACAGTTTTAATATGTTTATTTCATCCCCCAAGGGGTTAGAGGATGAGACTTTATTCCTATGCATTACTAAGTAGGATCAGAAAGTAGAACAAAGGATTCAGGTGACCGGGGTGGCAGATTCCAGGATATGAGTGTGGAAAAGAATGTGATAATGGGGGTGTCTGCATAACTCTCAGGGCCTGTCTGGGTACAAGTTTAATATGTTTAATTCATCCCAAGGGGGATAGAGCGACTTGTTTTCTGTGTTTATTACTAAGTATAAGAAGGTAGATAATGATCACTTCTGACTCCCCAAAATCAATCACTCTGATAGATGGGAGAGGCTGTACAAAGGATTTGTGGACTGGGTACAACGCTTGCCATCTCGAGGGAGTTCCCCGTAGTCTGCATCTCAACTGAACGCAACTGTTGCTACTTCACAACACTGAATGGGTATAAAGAACGCGGTAATGAGGGTAGATGGTCTCCGAGGGATGGTTGCTCGTCCGCCCGTACCTCAGCAAAAAAAAAAAAAAAGGTTCTTACGGGGTACTACGGTACTGTTTATTCTTGCAGCAGCTAGATCTTTCCAGGTGGAGGGGAGGCTCTTAATAAAGCAGTGGAAGGTCATCTAGGGAAGACTTTGTGCTGATAGAGCTTTTATAGGAACTTTGACATATATATTTTCTTCTTACCCACTCTCAGAGGGGAGGGGCTTAAGTGGTGCGATATTGTTTATTAAAATATATATATATATATATATATATATATATATTTATATTTATAAAATATATATGTTTTAGACTAGAGAAGATAGTACTATATAGTTATATGTAAAAAAAAATAAAAATAGGGTTTGAAATATTTTTATTAATTCACATACAAAAAGGGGCAATAGCTGTGCAAAGTTTTTTAGCGCGAGAAAAGGGGGCGAAAACTGTGCAAGTTTTAGTGGTTAGCCCTGAATGACTGCGCTCCTCCTGTTCACTTTCTGTTAGATTGATTTAACCTTCCCGCTCGAAAATGATTTCCTTTTCAGGTACTCATCATCTGCCTTTACTCCATCTGCTGTCTTTATTTCCATCTGCTGTCTTTACCCCATCTGCTGGCTTTACTCCATCTCCAGCATTTACCTCACGTCGGGGGTTTTCCTTCCTTCTCCGACTGGCTTGTCAGGGTGCGCTTAAAGGTCGGCGGGTTTGTTCAGCACCTGCTGCGGCAGTGACCTCAAAAGAGTATCAGATTGAGCAGGGAGCGAGCGTTGAGAGGTTCACAACGAGGTCATCAGACTGACATGAGGGAAGGTTCTGCGTTTCATCGTTGTCAAGTCTGGTTCTTTCTTCCCTAAAGGTCTCTCTATATCAGATGAACTTTTTCCCATCTTCCACAGGCTGTAAGTCATAAAGAGAAAATATTTATTCACTTTCAAATAAAGGAGTGGGGCTCGTCTCTAATTTTACCAAAGGAGAGAAACATAGAAGACATACCCTTTTCCTGAGGAAGTCTATGTTTGCGTTTCCTACTTTTCATCACAATGACACCGGTTTAGGAGTTTGATGCCGGCGTGTTCCTTCCCTTCCAATTTTACCAGCCGATAAAATCAAAACTTTACAATTCTGACTGGCCCAGTGAAAACTGTTTTAAGAAAAAAGGAGGGCTCAACTTTAAAATTATTATAAGTCTCTTGCGCTCGTTTGTTTCGTTAATATTCCAAGAGAAGTATCCAATTACCAGCCGATAAAATCAAAACTTTACAAATTCTGACTGGTCCAGGGGAAAAATGTTGAAAAAAGAGACTCAACTTTAAAAATTATTATAAGTCTCTTGCACTCGTTTGTTTCGTTAATATTCAAAGGGGAAGTTTTAGCAAAATAATGTCCTCGCTTACCAGAATCGAGAATGTCTGCTTCCTTCACCATGATGAGAGTTTAAAAACATGGAGAGGTCAGCCTCTATCTTTTGCGGGAAGGGCAGCTTCAGCGGGCTCTTATATACAGCTCAAGAGGACCTTACCCGCCAGGAGGGGTATTTGGGGGGTACTCTCGTCAGAGGTGACCTTCCCCAACAGAGGGAAGCACAATGTAACCTTTGTTGGAAAATTTTAATTTCCGAAACTATAGCGCCTAATATTTTTTTTGCGATATATCAAAAAATTTTTTGAAAATAGAGTGAACCAAGAGTTCCCTTGGCGCATGCGCGGTGTGCGGGGGAGGGAAGCGGGTTTTTTATTGT